>JAXCGZ010023523.1:0-36437 GCA_037179515.1 Halocaridina rubra
TACCTATTTCAGCAAAATACTTATTAAAATCATTCACTCGCTTTTCCACATTATCACTGAGAAGGTCAGAATTTTCTAAGATTTCCTTATTTGCAGGAATTATTCTCTTTATAACATTCCAAGTTCCTTTGATATTTCCCTTATACTTGGAAAATTCTTCCCTGAAATGATTTTTCTTCTTTTCGGACAACATTGTTTTAGTAAGGTTTCTTTCTCTTCTATAGGCTCTTTCCATCTCGGAGTTTTGTCTATCAGATTTAAATTGCCTTAGGAGGTCATCTCTCTTTTTCATTTGCTCTTTTAACTGAGAGTCAATCCACGGGGCAGGAGGGCGTGTCATGACTTTGGTTGTAAGAGGGGCACATTCATTTAAACATCTCGTAAAAACATCAGTAAAAGTAGAAACTTGATAATTTACACAATCTGTAGTTAGTATTGAATTTAAAATGTTGTATTCATTAAGAAGAGTGTCGCAGAAACAATTTTGAGAATAATTCTCAAGAGATCGGAAAGTTTTAACAATTGGCGGTCTCTTTTCCTTCCTGACATTAACTGTAGCTATTAGAAGCTCGTGGTCTCCTACAGGACAAGGTAAGACATCGTGGTGAACTATAAAACTAGGTGTATTGGTAATTATAAGATCAATTAGGCTGGAGGAATTAGCGGTGGTACGGGTTGCTTTATTCACAAGCTGATTTAAGTGGAGGGATTGAAGTAATTTCCCCATTTTATTATTAGGAAGAAGGAGATTATCATTGAAGTCGCCTATAATAATGAGAGGTTTGCTCCTCAAACAGACCGACCGAAATACCTCGGAGATGTAATCAAAGGTGTCGTTGAGTGCATGTGGGTGTCTATATACACATCCCAGGATGAATGAAGGGGATTTCCTACTCTGAACAGTCAACCAAATGTCTTCGAGATGAGGAGGTCGCTCGACTTCAGGGGTCTTTAATAGGGAGACCGTTAGATGATTTCTTACATACACCCCCACACCCCCACCCCTACCGCCATCAAATCGATAAAAAGAATATTCAGGTATAGCAACAAAACCAGACTGCATATTAGCTTGGAGCCAAGTTTCACAAACACACATTATATCCACGTTATTTTCTCTGATCATTAGTGCAATATTTTCGAAATTACCCAAAAGTGATTGTGCATTGATGTGTTGTATGTTTATGAACTGTTTCAATAAGCCTGTATTACAATGTGATTGCTATATATTTAAGGGACATAATCTTGTTTTATGGCCATGTTCACGGCAGTGACCACATTTAAGTCTATAGTTAAACCAACAGTGGGAAAGATCATGGTTTATTTCCCCACAGTTTGAACAGGGCTGTCGACGACTGTAGAGCTGCTGCAATTTCTCCCTCTCCCGGGGACGCTGGGGGTAGCGCCGTGGTTGGTCGAGATCATAGAGACTGTGATTCATCCTCGAGTCTCGTCTCCATCCTCGAATACCAGGTGGGATTTGACGATTCTGATGACGAAAATCCCGGGTATGACGTCCATCCGAATGCTGTTGAGGATCCCTTCTAGAATGCTGATCGTTGCTACTTTCTTGAGAGGCGTTTCTGATTTCATTATTTTTTCTTATTGAGGGGAGCTGGCGATGCCGGTCGTAGTTTCTGTTCCTGTATGTGTTATTTTGATTGTCGTTATTGGCCGTGACCGGTCGTTGTTGCCGCTGCAATACAGAAGCATATGTAGTAGGTATGGTTTGGTATATGATTTCTTCCCAGTTGTTGCTTAGTTTGAAGAATGGGCATTGCTTAGCAATTATGTTCAATAACCTGATGACGCCAAATCTGTTGAGAGCATCCCCCTTATCATTTACATCATAACACATCCGATCAACGTCGCCGGTACCAAGCCTGAACTGCAGATTAGTCTTGATAACTGAAACCCCATTGGTCTCACTCCAAGTTGCTAGTTGATTATTGAAATAGTTGATCTTTTCATCGAACTCTTCGACTCTAAGGACAGGTGCTACTTCACATATGTGTATGCTCATCTCCTCGTTCACCTCCTTGAGATCGGTTATGAGAGAGCCCAATCTATCAAGGATATCCACAGGCTGAGATCCATTAAGGATGTCTTGAATACCGCAGTATAATATGCAATATTTAGGAGCCCATCGAAGTTTCTCTGAGACCCAACAATTTATGAGATCTATATTAGCTCCTTTTAAAGTTTGAACGGAGCATTGTTGGTTCAAGTCTGACATATGGACAGGGGAGAGGTTTGTGTCACCCAGAAGCAGGCTTCCCTCAGGTAGGGGCCGGGTAGGGGTTACACCCTGCTGTTCCGGTGTCGTCTGCTGTGAGTTGTATGTTCCCTGAAGTAACCCAACTTGTTCTTCCAGTGAAGAGACACGATCATTTAACTTGTTGATTGTGATATTTGCAGCTTTCATAAGTTCACTGAGTTTATCGATAACAAGATCTCTGACTTTTATTCTCTCTCTCATCTCTTCAATGTCTCTCATTTCCTCTTGAGGAGCTAATTCACAGTTATCAACATTACTCTCTGAATCGTTTGTTAGTGACGATCTATGCTTTTCAAGAATCATATCAATGAGTTTATCTTTCGTGTGCCAGACCCTTGTGATACCTATTTCCCGACAGTGATTTTGTAATTCAATTTTTGTATAATTATCATTGAGGAATTCCCAAGTAGGGTTTTCCAAAGACACTAGGTTTTCAATAGAAGACATTATAATATGAAAAATACAAAACACTAAGATTAAAATACTTTTGCCACTGGCAGCGCTTGTAGATGTTCTTACTGCGCATGCGCAGAATTTGAAAAAAATTAAATGTGAGCCCTTTACGGGAAAATTTGATTATCTTAACTTAAAATAAGACTAAGTTCATAAATTCAAAAACTTAAGAGACACATTTTCATTGTTCTAAAACACTTCACAGGGTCACAGAGGTACATAAAATACACAAAGGCAGTTTAGAAAACACGAAAAACCATGAGAATATCAGGAACGTAAACAAACATGCTTACCCATGAGAGAGAGAGAGAGAGAGAGAGAGAGAGAGAGAATCTTTAATTAACTCTTCTTCATTCAACCAAAACTACATTATTTATTGTAAAAATAATGGTTTAATTACAAATTTGTAATAATAATGATATTAAAAATAATAATAATAATAATAATAATAATAATAATAATAATAATAATAATAATAATAATAATAATAATAATAATCTCCACAATCATCATCGAAGGAAAATTATTGTTAAAAATAATAATAATAGTAATAATAATAATAATAATAATAATAATAATTATAATAATAATAATAATATCTAAGGAGAATTTTTGGAATAGACATCATGAGAGTAATGCAGAGGTGTATTAAAACCCAGCAGAAAGCTGGATATTCATTACATATCTTTTATAATCCCTTCACATCTGACAGGTCATTACACTCGCCATCTGTTTCTCTTTACAGCCTGATAAAGGCTGTTTTATTTTATAAATTTTTGGTCCATCCTGGTGCCACAAAAAAGAAAAAAGAAAAATATAAAAAAAAATAAAAATTGGGGGGGGCGTTATTCGCAAAATCCGAATTTTTTACTATTATTTTTGGGGGGCGTTATTGCAATTTCTCGGATAAAAAAAATCGTGTCTAAAAGGAACAAGGTGTATATATATATATATATATATATATATATATATATATATATATATATATATATATATATATATATATATATATATATATAGGAAAATTTAAATTCAGTTCACGGACCCCCAGTACTAACTTGGACCACCAGGGGTCCGCGGACCACAGATTGGGAACCGCTGCTCTAGAGGATCGAGATGTGCTGCGTTTCCTGTGGTTTCAGGGAGATGATACAGGAGGTAAGGCTATGACATACAGAATGACTTCACACCTGTTTGGAGTCCTAGCTGTGCAAACTATGCACTTCATCTAGTAACCAGAGAATTTAAGGAAGAATTTCCTCAAGCAGTGTCGGACACTATTCTTCATAATTTTTATGTGGATGACTGCTTGAAATCTGTGAAGACATTAGAGACTGCAGTCCTTCTCACAAGTCAAGTGATGCAGCTCTTGGCCAAGAGAGGCTTTTGTCTTACAAAGTTTGTTTCTAACTCACCAGACTTAATTATCAGTATACCAAGAACAAAAAGAGGAGTACTTAGCACACTCAGCACAGTGTAAGATCCCTTAGGATATGTGAGTCCATTTGTGCTACAGGCAAGAAGGCTATTCCAACAATTGTGCAGGTTGGAAAAAGGATGGGATGAGTCCTTGCCAAGTGCACTGGAGAGATTCATGGCCAGAAGGGGAGAACCAAAGGAAATTTGGTCTGATAATGGCACTAATTTTATTGGAGCTCAGCATGAACTATGTCGTGCCTTAGAGGATTGGAACCAGAGTCAAATCCATGAGCATCTGTTGAAAAGGGAAGTCACTTGGAAGTTTAATCCTCCCGGAGGCTCTCACATGGGTGGCGTCTGGGAGAGACAAATTAGAACCATAAGATCTGTGTTGGCAGGGGTGATGAAACAACAAGTCATGGATGACGAACCCTTTGTAATTTTACAGACAATTGTTGAGGGTATCATAAATGGTAGGCCTATCACCAAGTTATCTGATGATCCTAGAGATGAAAGACCTTTGACACCCAATCACCTGATGATGCTGAGGAGGTCCTATGTTACCCCCTGGGAAGTTTGACCAAAAGGATGCATATCGGCACCAATGGAAACAGGCGCAATATTTAGCAGATGTTTTCTGGCATAGGTGGTTACGGGAGTACCTACCCACCTTACAAGAGCGCAAAAATGGCAGAAAACACATCCTTATCTTAAGATAGGAGACTTAATGCTTCTGAAGCAAGACTATGTTCCTAGAAATCAATGGCCACTAGCACTAGTGACTGGGGCACATAAGAGTGATGATAGGTTGGTACGTTATGTAAAGGTGAGAACAGCAACAGGTACATATGAGAGAACCATTACTAAAAATTGTGTGCTAGAAAGTGCTGCCATGGATGAAAATTAGAAATAGAGGTGTATTATATAATTATATATATATATATATATATATATATATATATATATATATATATATATATATATATATATATATATATATATATATATATTTTTTTTTTTTTTTTTTTTTTTTTTTTTTCTAATTATTTTGTAACCTATACAGTACTTTGATAAATATGGTTTTGTGATTTGCTGCTGAACTTTGCAACCCAGTTGTTACATAGTGTATAATGCACTTTTCCAGTAATGGCATTGGGGCCGGGATGTAACACCTGGTAACATATAAGAAATTTTAATTTGGTGCTCCTCCATATTGTGCAGGTAATAGAAAAAGAAAGAAGAAGCAGCCAGAAATGTAAACAGACCCCTCATGTATTGTTTTTTTTGTGTTACATTTGAATTGTGTTTTTATGTGTTGTACCCATGAGAGCCAGAAAATATAAGTAATATATATTGTCATTATACAGTGGTAAAAATGTATAGGTAAATTTATTAGATAATAATAGTTTTAAGGTAAAATTCATGTGTAAACAGGCGGGTTTTTGATGACGCCGTTTCTGGTAGGCCATGTTTGATCATGTACATGAAGCAGACTTGCTGAAAATAAGATTATTGAATATTATAGAGTGACAGCCTTGTTATTTTGACTTATGATTTGTGTAGCCTATTATACTGTATAAATTTTTCTCTTAGTCTCACACCATGTCTCAGGCTATAAATAGCCTTGGCTACTTCAGGGTTTGATAATTTCATTTTTTGTTGCCATTATTTCCTAGTCTTCGTGTGATAGTATTAAAGATTTTTTATTTCTATAACTTTAGGCCTAGCTAGGCTAGGTTAGTCTTAATAGATATACCTCAGATGATTAATTAATATACCTAATTAAAATTTATGTTCTTTTCTATAATTATTATATAACTCTTGCACTACTTTATTATTTGTTTGTTTATTTAATCCCATATTTATGGCTCATAAGTTGTATGTAGAACATTATATGTATATATGCTGTATACAAAGATTTATAGAATTTTATAAGTCTGGCTCTGTACTTGATTTTGAATATGCCATTTATGATAAATATTGTATTGCTATTATGATTATTTCTTTTTGTATATGAAAGTCTAGTTTATAATTTTTATGTTTTCTTATATACTTGTTTTTCTTTGTTTTTATCTACAGTTTGAACCTTTCTTTCATTCATTCATTTGTTGACTTGCTAAATAAACCAATATGAAAAGTCCCAAAAATCTAGTTTTTACTGCTCATTAAACCTAGAAGATAAAATAGAAAGTAACGGAAGAAATCTAAGGACATACCTATTGATTAATATCCTACTTGCTCAGGAGGTGTAACAATCGATAAAAAAGAATTAAAAGTGAAAAAAGAATAAAATAAATAAAAATCCCTTTACCTGCTATGGATAAAAGTGGCCACGGGGAAAATTATTGTAAATGATAACGATCTGTTTCATTGGGTAATTAAAAAACTCCAATGTTTACTCGGTAGTTACCATACGGACTTATTCTAAAATTTTGGTCAATGACACCTAGGTTAATAAATGCACTATGTTGTAAAAGTAGCTAAAAAAACGTAATATTTTAGAAATTTTAGGTTTAACTTTACTTGGCACAAGTATTATTAATATAAAAATGTGATATTATGATAAAAAAAAAACTTTTACATATGAAAAATAATACAATCTTATTCAGAATTAAGAAAAAAATTTAGATCGCATAATAGCTTAAGACAATCCACCTGACCTGAGGTATTAAGCTAATCCCATCATGGATCCTCCTAGCAATTGTATTTATAGCTATATGCTTTGCATTTTTTTTTAATATAATTTTTCAATATAACCAACTGTATAAAAAAAATAAATAAAGAATTAACTTATAAATATAAATTCGAGTGTAAATAAACTCATATTTATATCTATGTGTTTGGTATTTTTTCTTCTTAAATTCAATATAATTTTTCAATGTACATACTGTATATAAATAAATAAAGCCACTAAGTAAATAAATACGAATACAGAATAGCTGTGTTTGTTACTATTATAATATATGAAGCCTTGTAATGGCTTCACTTATTATAACAGCTACGTTTATATTTGTGAGTATTTCGAATAAAATCATATTTAAGGCAATGTGTTTGCATTATTCTTTTCAAATTCAATATAATACACTATATAAACAAATAAATAAATAAAGCCATTAACTTGCTAAATATGAATGCAGCAATGCTGCTAGCTGTGTATTCGTGTGTATTTCGAGTAAAATCGTTTTTACAGCTTTGTGTTTTATTTTAAATTTAATATAATCCTTCATTATAACCATATATATGTATAAAAAATAAATAAACAAAGCCATTTACTAGATAAATATGAATAGAGCAGTGCTGCTAGCTGTGTATTCCTCCGCCACTCTCACAAACTCTTTTGGCGTGTGGTTTGAATTTATCGCACCAGCCAGGTAGGTCCATAAATTAATTTATTAATATATTAATTGAATTTTGACCTTTGTTGTAACGGTGAAATGCCGTAACTCAAAACGACTTTATATATATATATATATATATATATATATATATATATATATATATATATATATATATATATATATATATATATATATATATATATATATATATATATATATATATATATATATATACAGTCAGCGCCAAAATATAAGGCTCAGGAGCGTCAGCTTTCCTGATTTTTACGAAATCCATTGTGCCTCTGTAACTTCTCCCGTTAGGAGTCATTGTGGCATTAAGTTTCATCGTACATCAGGCAGGACACTTTGCTGACTAAACCGCCATGAAATAAGTGTTGCCAATTATCTGTCGGTTATTTTTTCATGTTTAAATGTGCCGCCCCTCCCACAGAGTGTTGTTTACTACTCCTTGTTGTTGTGGACTTTGTGTTTTATTCCTAATATGTCAAGGAGGCAGACCACCAAAGAAGATGTCAGAGCAATCATTGCTCTCTCCAACATGGGCCACACCATGAAGTAAATATCAAGGGAAACAGATGCTTGCCTCCGTAGTGTTCAACGCCTCACCAAGGAGTACCAGGACACCGATCATCGATCCCTACCTGTTGCCAAGCCTACGACTGGAAGACCCAGAATTATAACACAAAGGACAGTGAACGTTGTCAAGAGACTAGTTGACACCCAGCCCTCAATCACAGCAAAGGAAGTGAAGGAAGTTAACAACAACATTCTACAGCACATATCGTTAAGGACAGTGCAGCGCTGTATCCATGACGATGTCGGATGCCACAGATTTCGTGTTCATAGGAAACCAGGCCTCACGCAGAGGCAGAAAAAATTGAGGATAGATTTTTGCAAGAAATATCAACACTGGGAACCAGAGAGGTGGTAACATGACCTGTGGAGCTATGAGGTAATGTTCACGGTAACATGTAGTGGGGGAGGGAGTGTGTACCGCCGCCCGGGCAGTGATGCCTTGTTGCCACAGTGCGTTGTCCCCGCTTTAAAACACCCTCCAGCTATCATGGCGTTGGAGTGTTTCTCCTACTATGGAGTAGGAAAATTGGTGGTGCTCACTAAAGGTGTCTGGATGAACAAAGACAACTACCTGGAATTTCTGTGTGACTTTCTGCCGAGTTCATTTGAAAAATGAGCGGCAGATTTCATCATGCAGGACGGAGCACCCTGTCACACTGCTCATGATGTGAAGAGATGGCTTCATGATTGTGAGGCTCAATTTTTTGAAGACTGGCCTAGCAATAGTCCTGATCTGAACCGAATAGAAAATTTATGGTCATATATGAAACGAAAATTAAGCAAAATGGACTCCTCAAATGTTGCTAGGCTTCAGACGGTTGTGTGTCACTTGTGGGCAAACCTGCCACTTAACTTGCTACAATCACTAGCAAACAGTGTTCCTAAGCGACTTCAGGAATGTATACAATGAAAGGGAAACCCCATAACGTACTAAGAGGAGACGTTCAAAGGAATAAAAGGTAAAGCATAGGAATAGCAATTGTGTTTCTTATGTTTCCTTCATTCACTTAACTGAACAACATCGTGTGCTCACCTGCACCTTATATTTTAATGCTGACTACACCTAGTTTGCATAATACGAGTGTTTATAATCCGCGAAATTGGAATAACGCCCCTAAAAAATAATAGTAAAAAAATATGAAGTACATGAATAACGCCCATGCAAAATAATTCAAACAAAAAATTTTCATTTTAGTAAATAATCGACTGCCTCGGAGCCACTTTTCCGCCATGCTGACATGTGCTTCAGTGTCTCTTTACCCAGCATACTGCGTGGATATATTGCTTGTTCTAACAGTGTTTGTGTTAAGGTTTGCATATCGTCAGGAAAAAAGCGTGTGAGAGCGCATCAGCTGATATTGAAGCGGCAAAATGTTTGCAGATAGAGGTTCGTTCTCCCGCACCTTCCTCCTCTTCTACAGCTTAATGCGACCGAATATTATGGAAAGAATGGAAAAAAAGCATTAATAACAAACAGCAAACAAACTTGTGATATAATATCGTCAGGGAAATAGCGTGCGAGAGTGCATCAATAGAGGTTCATTCTCCCGCATCCTCCTCCTCTTCTACCACTTAATGCGATCGGATATTATGGCGAGAATGGAAAAAAGCATTAAGAACAAACAGCAAACAAACCTGCGATATAATATCATCAGGGAAATAGCATGCGAGGGTGCCTCAGCTGATATGGAGGCGGAATAACGTTTGCAGATAGAGGTTCGTTCTCCCGCATTCTCCTCCTCTTCTACCGCTTAATGCGATCTGATATTATGTAGAGAAAGGAAAAAATGTTAAGTACAGTACGTGGATAAGCATTAAGAACAAACAGCAAACAAACCTGCGATATAATATCGTCAAGGGAATAGCATGTGAGAGTGCATCAGCTGATACAGAGGCAGAGAAACGTTTGCAGATAAAGGTTCATTCTCCTGCATCCTCCTCCTCTTCTACCATTTAATGCAATCGGATATTATAGAGAATGGAAAAAAGCATTAAGAACAAACAGCAAACAAACTTGCGATATAATATCGTCAGGGAAATAGCGTGCGAGTGTGCATCAGCTGATATGGAGGAGGAATAACGTTTGCAGACAGAGGTTCGTTCTCCCACATCCTTCTCCTCTTCTAACACTTAATGCGATCTGATATTATGGAGAGAAAGGAAAAAATTTTAAGTACAGTACGCGGATGAGCATTAAGAACAAACAGTAATCAAACTTGCGATATAATATCGTCAAAGAAATAGCGTGTGAGAGTGCATCAGCTGATACGGAGGCAGAAAAACGTTTGCAGGTAGAGGTTCATTCTCCCACATCCTCCTCCTCTTCTACTGCTTAATGCAATCGGATATTATGGAGAGAATAGAAAAAAAGCATTAAGAACAAACAGTAAAAAACTTGCCATATAATATTGTAAGGGAAAAAACGTATGAGAGCAAAAATGTTTGCAGATAGAGGTTCGTTCTCCGCATCCTCGTGCTCACCACCACCATGCACGTCCCAGTGTATGCTTGTTGCCCAGCGCATAATAGAGTGCATTAATTTGTTTACTGTACAGTAAATCTGTATATCTTTTATACTGTACACTATTTGCATGTTAATATAAATAACTACAGGTCTTTCTGCTTTGCTATGTACTTATAAAATATGTTTTACTTATCTCATATCTTTGGCATAGTGTGTCTATGTACGGTTGTGAAATGTATCTATGCCCATTATCATAGTTTCTTATGGAAAATGACTCATTACATAACGCGATTTTCACATTACCCGTCACGTCTAAGAACCACTTCTGAGAACCTATCTTCGAGTTATTCCAAGAACTAGGTGTCTTATATATACAGTAATCCCTCACTATACAGTGATCCCCCCTCATCGCTGTAGTTCGGTTCCGGGACCCGGCGTGAGACAGGAAAACCGCAAAGTAGGATCAGCCTATATGTACATAGATATTTTAATTTATTTTTACGTTTACACTGTATAAACCCTCCCTGTACTGTTAACAAACCACCCTTTACTTCATAAATATCGTAAATTTATATGAAAGTGCTAGATAAAATTACTATGAATGAAGTGGTAATTGCATGACATACTCGTGTAGATAGGTATTTTAATAATAATTTTTGGAAAAAAAAAAAAAAAAAAAAAAAAAAAGCGATACAGTGAAAACGCGAACCAAGAAACACGATCCAGTGGGGGATCACTGTATCACGGTTCACCTATCGCGGATTCAGTGTATCGCAGTTTTTTTTGCTGAGTTTTTTTTCTGGGTATATGCAAAAATATTAATAAAAAATATAAATTTTCAGTATTTTCAGTATTTTATTGAAAAAAAAAATTTTCATTACTTTATTGATAAAAAAAAATTTATATCCCAGCCTAAGAATAATAAGACAGTAAGAAATAGTAAAAAAAAACATAAATTTGAAGATGTAACTCTGCACCATAGAAAGTACGATACCGGTCTCAGCGTTTCGGAAAACGCAAAGGGTCGCACCTACGTGAGCTACCGTATATTAAAGTTTCCAGTAGTGTCCTGATTTTATTGATTAAAAAACGTATTTCTTAGCCTAAAAATAATAAAACAGTAAACAATAGTAAAAAAACATAAATACTCACAGTATTGCACCATGTAAAATACGATACCGGTATCAGCGTTTCAGAAAACGAAAAGGGTCGCACCTACGTGAGCTAGTACAGTGTTCCTTCGATTATCGCGAAGGTTCGGTTCCGGGACCCGGCATGAGACAGGAATTTCACGGAGTAGGATCACCCTATATGTACATAGATATTTTAATTTATTTTTACGTTTACACTGTATAACCCGTATAAACCCTCCCTGTACTGTTAACAAACCACTCTTTACTTCATAAATAACAGCATGCAAGCGTAAATTTATATGACATACTCATGTACATAGGTATTTTACAATTATTTTTACATTTACTGTATAAACCCTCCCTGCACTGTTAAAAAACCACCCTTTACTTTATAAATAACAGCATGCAACGTAAATTTATATCTACGTGATAGGTAAACTTACCGTGAAGGATATTATTCCGCAGTCAATAACAGCCGTATTCATTGAGGCCAAAATAGCGGCCGACATATCTAGGAGTTTCACCTTATCAGTTATGGTTAACATCTTCCTTTGCCACTTAGGCTTACTACCAGAAGCCTTAGAAGATGAAGGATGCTTGGGAGGCATTGCAGAGGTTGAAAAAAGTGAAGAAAATAAATCACAAGCACAACGTGAACGGCGCACACGTGAGTTAGACTGAACGAGTGAGGCGAGACAATGGAAGATGGTGCAAGCCTTTGTCCGAAACGCTGATAGCGTTATCGTATTTTACATGGTGCAATACTGTTAGTATTTATGTTTTTTACTATTTTTTACAGTTTTATTATTCTTAGGCTAAGAAATACGTTTTTTTATCAATAAAATCATGAAACTACTGGAAATTTTAATATATATGCTAGCTCACGTAGGTGCGACCCCAATACATTGTACGCTATCGGACAGTATTTCACATGATGCCATACTGTGAGTTATATATCTAAATTTATGCTTTTTACTATTTTTTACTGTTTTATTACTCTTAGGCTAGAAAATACTTGTTTTATCAATAAAATAATGAAAATTTCAATATGTACTATCTCACGTAGGTTCGACCCTTTTCGTTTTCCGAAACGCTGATACCAGAATCGTATTTTACATGGTGCAATACTGTTAGTATTTATGTTTTTTACTATTTTTTACTGTTTTATTATTCTTAGGCTAAGAAATACTTTTATTATCAATAAAATCATGAAACTATTGGAAATTTTAATATATATGCTAGCTCATGTAGGTGCGAACCCAATACATTGTACGCTATCGGACAGTATTTCACATGATGCAATACTGTGAGTTATATATCTAAATTTATGTTTTTTACTATTTTTTACTGTTTTATTACTCGTAGGCTGCAAAATAATTTTTTTTTATCAATTAATGAATTTTTTTTTTCAATAAAAAAATGAAAATACTGAAAATTTTTATTTTTTTAATATTTTAATATTTTTGTATATACCCCCCCCCCAAAGAAAAATTGCCAACAAAAATCGCGGTACAGTGAATTCGCGAGGCAAGAAACGCGATAGAGCGAAGGATCACTGTACATATTGACATTTTCATTATTTTATTGATAAAACAAGTATTTCCTAGCCTAAGAATAAGAAAACAGTAAAAAGTAGTAAAAAACATAAATTTAAACATATAACTCACAGTATTGCACCATGTGAAATACTGTCCGATAGTGTACAATGTATTGGTGTCTTGGAAAACGCAAAGGCTCGCACCTATTATAGTTCATGGAATGCTATTGGATGAAAGGGTGGGAGATGACGAATCACATAATTGTTTTTCTGCATGTTCTGTATCATGGGGTCTGATTGGCCTTTTGATTGAAGCTTGGTTCTCTCACCATCTTCCATTGTCTTGCCTAACTCGTTCAGTCTAACTCACATGTGCGCCGTTCGCGTTGTCCTTGTGATTTATTTTCTTCACTTTTTTCAACGTCTGCAATCCTCCCAAGCGTCCTTCATCTTCTAAGGCTTCTGGTAGTGAGCCTAAGTGGCAAAGGAAGATGTTAACCATAACAGATAAGGTGAAACTGTTAGATACGCTGAAAGAAGGAATCTATTGTTCGCTACATCAAAAAGGACAAGGCAAATATCAGGAAAACAGCGACTAATTCCTTTAGAAAATCAGCAAAGAGGGTTGTAACACCCCGTAATAAAATAATAATAATAATAATAATAATAATAATAATAAACTTTATTTCCATTTCAATACAATGGGTATTCGTCAGCCAGGGCAAGCCCCAACCCCCCACTGTGGTGTCCAAACACAGCAGTTCCTGCCAGTAAACAGCTTAAACTCTCGGTCTTGGACGGGAACCGATCTTTCGACCTCGTGAATGCGAAGCCAGCGCGTTACCACTGTACTAGTGCAGATGGAATCTGCTTTGGCCCTGTGGATTGCTGATTGCAGAAAGAAGAACATCAGCATTGACAGCAATATCATACAAACAAAGGCGAAGAAGCTGTACGAGACATTCGCTGGAAACGAACCCAACGACGACACTGGCGACCGTGGAGAGGAGGAGAGAAAAGAAGATATCGACGACCCACAACTAGAACCCACCAGCGGTTCTTCACCGAGAAAACAATCGTTTGTTGCAAGCAAGGGATGGTTCGCCACATTTCAAAAGCGCTTTGGCCTAAAGAGCACTGCAGTTTATGGCGAAGCTGCCTCTGCAGATACAGCTGAAGCAGAATATTACGTGAACAACAACTTCAAGAAAATTATTGCCAAAGGGGAATATGCTCATGAGCAAGTGTTCAACATGGATGAGACTGGGTTATTTTGGAAGAAAATGCCATCTCACACTTTTCTCTTCAAGGAAGAAGCTAAAGCCCCGGGATTTAAAGCACACAAAGACCGCGTTACCCTCATCATGTGCGGGAATGCTGCGGGCTTCATGTTAAAGCCGGTCTTATCTACAAGTCAAAGAACCCTAGGGCTTTGAAGAATAAGAACAAGAATCTGCTGCCAGTGTATTGGATACATAACCCTAAGGCCTGGATCACGAAAAGCCTCACATCAGACTGGTTCCACCAATGCTTTATCCCTCAGGCCAAAATTTATCTTGCAGAAAAAGGACTTGAATTTAAAGTCCTTCTTTTGATGGATAGTGCTGGTGGCCACGCAACTAATCTCGAATATGACGGTGTTCAAGTAGAGTTCCTGCCACCGAATACGACGTCACTGATTCAGCCTATGGATCAAGGCATTATTCGTGCATTCAAGGCCCTCTACACACAAAATGCCCTGGCGAACCTGGTTGAAGCCATGGATGCGGACAAATAATTCGCAATGAAGACTTACTTGCGTAATTACACGATTGCTACATGCCTTCAAAATATTCAGAATGCAATCAAAGAGATGAAGCAGGCCACAATCAATGCCAGCTGTAAGCAGTTGTGGTCCGAAGTCATCTGCGACTATAAGGAATTTGCTCATGACGAAGTCAATAACTCGGCAGTTGTGAAAGCTGTGAAGTTGGCTGCATTGCTAGGAGGAGAAGGTTTTAAAGATATGACTCACAAAGATGTGAATGAATTGATTGACTGCCACTCGCAGCCTTTGACTGATGAAGACTTGGAAGAAATGACAAAATCAGCGAGCGAAGAAGAGGAAGAAGAAGAACTTGAGGAAATGCATGAAGAAATTGAAGAACCTGGCCTTACACTCGATCGTCTGACAGCCATGTATGAACATGTGAAAGCAGTCCAACAACTCTCGTAAGAACATGACGATAATATGGTTCGTTCGGTGACCTTCTGCAATCTTCTCGACGATGCCATGATTCCTTACAAGACCATCTTCCAACAAAAGAAGAAACAGCAACTCCCCATTACCATGTTCTTCGCTCGCAAAAAGCAGCCGTAAAGCTGTTATTGGCTCCGGAATAATTTCCTATGGAGTCTACAAACGTCATTACCACCTCATTCACGGTAAGTTTACCTATCACGTTCATATAAATTTATGCTTGCATGCTGTTATTTATAAAGTAAAGGGTGGTTTTTTAACAGAGCAGGAAGGGTATATACAGGAAATGTAAAATTAAATGTAAAATACCTAAGTACATGAGTATGTCATGTCATTACCACCTCATTCACAGTAAGTTTACCTATCACTTTCATATAAATTTACGTTTGCTTGTTGTTATTTATGAAGTAAAGGGTGGTTTGTTAACTATACAGGGAGGGTTTATAGAGTAAACGTAAAAATAAAATGTAAAATACCTATGTACATATAGGGTGATCCTACGTCACGGAAATTCACCTATCGCGGTCGGTCCCGGAACCTAACCCCCGCGATAAACGAGGGATCACTGTATATATATATATATATATATATATAAATTTTTTTTTTTTAAGGGGGAACTCTATGTTCCTAATGGTTCTTTTATTTTTGGGGGGACCATATGTTCCTAATGGCTCTTAAAAATTAATAAAACTACTCTTAATACTGTACCTAAACTTTAAAATTAACATAATATACAGGTGCTATACAGTATACATGTACTGTATAGTATAATAAGACAATACATATACATAAAAATATCCATACTATATTACACTACAATACCTATGCTGTGTTACTGTATGGTACAAAACTGTAAATAGTACCTGTACAGTATACTGTACTCATGTGGTGTGCTTACAAAGGGAGAGACAGACTTGCTTATCAGGAAAAAGCTTGCTATGTCAGCTGCTGAGGTGACAGGGACAGGCAGGTGAGTCTGGAATGGCAAAAGAACGATCAGTTCATAATCTATAGAAAACAATATACGATATAAAACACTTATAAAAAATATTACACTAGTATCTCATTTTTTATTAAGTTAATAGCTTTATTTATTCATTTTTTTATATATATTTGTTTATCCTGAAAAATTATATTGAATTTAAAAAAAAAATACTGGTCTATAGTTTTTCTTTTTAACCCCTTCTCCTTTTTTAAATATTGGTACCACATCTGCTAATTTCCACTCCTTGGGTACCAATCCTAATTTTATTATATTATAGACTAGCGCAGTTAGTGGACAACTAAGCTCTGCCTTGCTATTCTTTAATACTCTAGCATAAATTTTATTAGCCTCCGGAGATTTATGAGCCTTTAATTTATCTATATCTTTTATTACATCCTCCCTCGTAATATTTATTGTACTAAGTATATTATCGGGACGGTCTGTGTATGTGTATTCTACCTCTGGAATATATTCCAAGTTTTCACTGGTAAATACAGATAAGAAATATTCATTTAAACATGTACACATCTCTATATCATCATCTGTGAAATGACCGTTGGCTACTTCAACTGGTCCAACTTTTAACCTCTAGAGGACCACCAGGAAGGAAGGGTAGGAGAAACTAGGCAAAATCAAATTAATGAATACCTGTATATAAAAATGAAAAATAAATGGTAAAAAAAAAAAAAAAAAAAAAAAAAATTAGCAGCGTTTGTTGTAAACTCGAAACGACGTAACCCAAATTGATGCTACATGAGGACTCCCTGTATATATATATATATATATATATATATATATATATATATATATATATATATATATATATATATATATATATATATATATATATATATATATATATATATATATAATCAAATAAACATATTAACATATGTGAAAACATGAATCATATTTAACCGCTGATCGGGACTCGAACCTAAGACATAATTACTGTGCCAAGGTGCTACTAACTACACCACTGAAGGTCTAAAGAAGAAGCAAACCTCACAGCTATCTGCTATACTAGGAATTAATGCATTCTTTCTGAAAGCCATTTTGTTCATATTACAGCTTCTCCTATTATCATTTGTGGTTTTCTTTTTCACATTTAATTCACATGCTAGATATATAGGCATCAATAATAATCAAATAAACACTTTAATATACGTGAAAACATTAATAATTTTTTACCCCTGACCAGGACTCGAACCTACAACAAATAATTACTGTGCCAAGGTGCTACCAACTACACCATTGAAGGTCTAAAGAAGCAAATATTACAGCTCACTGCTGTACTAGGAATGAATGCATTCTTTCTGAATGCCTTTTTGTTCATATTTCATCTCTATCCTCACTCATGGCTTTGTTTTTTACATTTAATTCAAATCCCAGCAACATAGGCATCAATAATAGGCACATAAACACGTTAACATATGTGAATACAATAAGCATATATTACCCCTGACCAGGACTCAAAACTGTATATTTGATTATTATTAATATGGTCCTCACTTTACATAAGGGTTCCGTTCCCTGACAGGTGACTTCAAGTTGATTTTGACTTATGTTGGAACAACCTATAATTCGAACCTTGGTCTGATGATACTGGGGCAGGTGAGTCTGGAGAGGCAAAAGAACATACAGGGCATAATCTATAGAAATAATCTAAGTTCTCATTATAAGATATAGAAAAACTATACTACATGTATAGTATACTAAACACAAAAATATTAAAGTACACTACAATAATACAAAACTACAGTACAATATGTCTTACTTTTACTCGTGTGGTCGGCTTGCACACTGAAAGGGGCATTGCAAGGGATGGTAACCCCTCTCCTTAATTATTTCTGCTAACACTCTGGGAAACTCTTTTGCTGCTTTCTCATCCCACTAGCTAGCAGTTTCACCTTGTACCCTTAGGTTATGGAAATTAGCACGACTCTTAATACGACTAACCCAACCCCTTCTGGCCACACACTCTTAACTTTCTCCCCCTTTTCCTAGTGTTTTACTTTTTCAACTTGAATTTCCATGGTGATGGCTTTTCTTCATAGCACTGCCATCATAACTATCACCACTATGCTTGGGAGACATAGTAATGTCAGTAACGAGTGAAATGAATGAGAGACAAGACGAAAACGACGAAAAATATGGCTGTGAGAGTAAATTAAGCTGTGGTTCTTCTTCTTCTGATGCCGCGTGACGTATTCTTACACTACACTCAAAAAACATTTTCACTTAAAATCATATTCACTGCAATGTGCTTAGTAATTTATTTGTTTAATTCAATATAATCTTTCAATATATTTAAACACATAAACACATAAATAAATAAAGCCATTAACACAATATATATAGAAATACAGCTGTGCTGCTACTGGTGCCTATCCAATCCCAATTAGAACAAGAAGAGGAAGCTATGGTTCTGCTATTTCTTCAAATGCCTCGTAACGCCGAATTCTTACACGACGCTCAACAAACTACAGTTACCCCTCGTTTATCGCGGGTGTTCGGTTCCTGGACCGGCCGCGATAGGTGAATTTTCGCGAAGTAGGAACACCTAAAAAAAAAATAAATAAATAAATAAAAAAATAAAAAATAAATAAATAAATAAATGATGTGACACCAGGACAGGCCAAAAATAATAAAATAAAACAGGCTTTATTGGGCCTGGGCATGAAGAATACATAAAGTAAAGAGAAACAGAGATGGAGAGTGTAATGACCTGTCAGATGTGAAGGGATTTTAAAAGATGTGTAATTAATATCCAATTCTCTGCTGGGTTTTAATGTACCTCTGCATTACTTTCATGATGTCTATTCAAAAAATTCTCCTTAGATATTATTATTATTATTATTATTATTATTATTATCATTATTATTATTATTATTATTATTATTGGCAAGAATAATATTCCTTTGATGATGATTGTGGAGATTATTATTATTATTATTATTTAGAATTTGTAATAAAACCATTATTTTTACAATAAATAATGTAGTTTTGGTTGAATGAACAAGAGTTAATTAAAGGTCGGTCTCTCTCTCTCTCTCTCTCTCTCTCTGTGAAACAGCAAACAAACTTTCAATATAATATCGTCAGGGAAATAGCATGTACAGAATATATATATATATATATATATATATATATATATATATATATATATATATATATATATATATATATATATATATATATATATATATATATATATATATATATATATATATATATATATATATATACAAACACACACTGTACAGGTATTTCATTTAAGTTTCCCATGAATACAGTATGATATACGTTTTCTTTGAATGAATTGTATACATTTTCTTTTTCTCTCAGTTGACACTATTTATGTTAAGATTTCGAGCAGATAGAATAGTGTTTAGAATCAAGGAATATTAATAATACTATAATCTTGAAAATTTTATAAACCCCAAACAAAGTGAGAGAGAGAGAGAGAGAGGAGAGAGAGAGAGAGAGAGAGAGAGAGAGAGAGAGAGAGAGAGAGAGAGGAGAGAGAGAGAGAGAGAGAGAGAAGAGAGAGAGAGAGAGAGAGAGAGAGAAATCTAATAATAAACTTCCCTCCATTTTAAATTCACTCTCTGTCTTCATTTCCTGATGGAACTTTAAGAGGATGCATCTCTCTCTCTCTCTCTCACATTCTATTCTACCCAACCCCCCACACTCTCTTTGTCCCAGCCAACTAGGGAGGGGCACTGTACACAGTTATTAAAGTAAGTAAACCAACAGACATACAAACAATGATGAGCCCTTAATAATAATAATAATAATAATAATAATAATAATAATAATAATAATAATAATAATAATCTTCACAATCATCATCAAAGGAAAATTACTGTTGCCAAGAATTAAAAAAATAATAATAATGATAATAATAATAATAATATCTAAGGAGAATTTTTGGAATAGACATCATGAAAGTAATGCAGAGGTTTATTAAAACCCAGCAGAGAATTGGATATTCATTACACAACTTTTATAATCCCTTAACATCTGACAGGTCATTACACTCTCCATCTCTGTTTCTCTTTACTTTATGTATTCTTCATGCCCAGGCCCGATAAAGGCTATTTTATTTTATAATTTTTTGGCCCATCCTGGTGTCACAAACATCTTTAAAAAAAATAAATAAATAAAAAAATAAAAAATAATAATAATAATAATAATAATAATCCGCGATACACTGAATTTGCGATAGGTGAACCAAGATATAGCGAGGGATTACTGTATTTCGAATAAAATTGTATTTAAGGCTATGTGTTTGGTATTTCTTTTTAAACTCAATATAATCCTTCAAAATAACCAAATATACAAACAAATAAATAATATAAAGCCATTCACTTGATAAATACAAATAAAGCTGTGCTGCTAGCTGTATATACATGTGTATTTTGATATAAAATCATATTTACAGCTATGAGTTTGTTTGTTTTTTAAATTCAATATAATTCAAATATATAAACAAATAAATATATACAGCCAAGAACTTAATAAATACCAATACAGTTGTGCTGCTAGCTGTGTATTCATGTGTATTTCAAATATAAAATCATATTTACAGCTATGTGGCAGTTTTTTTTAAATTCAAAACAATCTTTCAACATAACCAAATATATAAACAAATAAATAAATAAAGCCATTACCTTGATGAATAGAAATATAGCTGTGCTGCTACCTGTTTATTCATTTGTATTTTGAATAAAATTGTATACAGTGGCTAGTACAGTTGTAACGTGCTGGCTTTGCATTCACGAGGTCGAGAGATCGGTTCCCGTCCAAGACCGAGAGTTTAAGCTGTTTACTGGCAGGCTACTGCTGTGGTTGGGCACCACAGTGGGGGGTTGGGGCTTGCCCCGGCTAACGAATACCCATAGTATAATGGAAATAAAGGTTAAAAAAAAATAAATAAAAAAATATATATTTATATATAATTTTTCAATATAACCAAATACAGTCAACTCGCTTTTTATGCATATATATGATACACGAAATTAAAATAACGCCTCAAAAAATAATAGTGAAAAAAATACAAAATGCTTGAGTAATGAGCGCACGAAAAATTTGAAAAAAAAAAAATAGTTCATTTTAGTAAATAAGCGACCGCCTCAGACGCACTTTCCCGCCTTGCTGCCATGTTCTTCAGTGTCTCTTCACCCAGCATACTGTGTGGATATATCACTTATTATAACTGTTTTTTTGTGGTAAGGTTTGTGCTTCCTGTGCTTTTTTGCAAATTTTTAAATATCTATCATGGCCAGTAAATGCCCAGGAAAAGAATGTGGAAGTGCTTCTACCTCCAAAAGAGAAAGGCAAAAACCTTGAAGTAGAACTTCAAGTGTTGGCCTGTTATGAGCGTGGTGAGAGTATGGCGGCGATAAAACTGTCGATGCAACTCAGTGAAAGCACGTTGCACACTATATGTGCAAATGCAGAAAGAATAAAGAAAAGTGCAAAAGCTGGCGTTAGTTTAACTTCGCTTGAATCTTCATATTCTTGATTGGATATTATGGAGAAACTGCTATGTACGTGGATGAGTATTAAGCACAAACACCAAATAAACTTGCCATATAATATCGTCAAGGAAAAAGCATGCGAGATTTATGAGCATTTGAAATCCCAGGTGGAAGGCGAAGAAGTAAAACCCTTTGCAGCTAGCACAGGCTGGTTTTCAAATTTTCAGCGTAGGTTTAGTTATTACAACCGAAAAATGAAAGCCGAGAGGGAATCAGCTGATACGGATCCGGCAAAGCGGTTTCCTGCCGAATTAAGGACCATTATAGAGGAAGGGGGATATACAGCAAAGCAAAACTGCTTTATACTGGAAATAAATGCTAGACAGGACGTATGTTTCCATAGAAGAAAAAAGTGCTTCAGGATATAAGGCAGCAAAAGATCGCTTTACCCTGCTGCTTGGTGCTAACGCTGAGGGCAACATGAAGCTGAAGCCTGTAATGATTTACCACTCAGAAAATCCTCGTGCACTAAAGGGTTATTATAAAGAGTTACTGTCATTGAACTGTTACGCTAATAGGAAAGGATGGATGACTGGGAGTATTTCTACAGATAATTCTTGACGTGTCTCCCAAACGAGTTAGAATGTTATTACAAGGGTCAGGATTTACCCTTCAAAATTCTTCTCATATTAGACAATGCTCCAGCCCAACCTCCGTCAATTGCGGATCTTCATCCGAATATAAAAGTCGTATTTCTGCCACCAAATACAATTTCAATACTCCAGCCAACTGACCAGGGGGTATCGCAGATGCTGAAATCTCATTACCTTAGGAATTCTTTTAAACACCTCAGCAGTAAGACTGATGTCAGCATGACCAACCTTGAGAAAGCAGCTGAGGCCCACAATATCTTGGTGATAGGGGTAAAGAAGAATGTGGTTAAGAATTATTGGGAAGAGTTTAATATCAAGCACACCATGCGGTATGAGAAGGATTCTTGGGCTGAAGTTACACAGTTGTGTTTAAATGGAACATGGAAGGCGATTTGCCAGCAGTTTGTAAACTCTTTCAAGGGGTTTAATCTTGATGATCAGCTGTCAAGGACAAGACTGGAGTACGTTCAGCTCCTACAACGTGTAGGATTCACCAACGTTGATGAGGAGGATGTGGATGCTCTGCTTACTTCCCACATGGAGGAATTGACTGCCGAGGATTTGGACAATAAAGAAGGTCAGCGACAACTTGAGGAGAGGTGGAAAACGAGGCAGTAGCACTTCATGAGAGCCCAATAAAATCATTCACTGTGAGTAAATTGACTAAATTTTTCCAGCTTATAGAGACTGCCTTGGATATTTTGAATAAAGACGATCCTAATATAGAGTGTGCAGGCTTGACATCTCGAATGGTTATGCATGATATTTCCTGCTGCAATTAAATTTTGAAAGAAAAGAGGAGGATTGCACAGCAGGCAACTCTTGATGCCCACTTCTCAATCAAAAGAAGTGATTCTGATGACCCTCAGCCTAGCACATCTAAGCAGCATGAACCCCAACCACAACCAGGGGTTAGCTCTCTCCCTTCCTCCTCCTATTTTCCTCCTACTTGTACCGCTTAAGTCACCTCCTCACCGCCAGCCCGCTTGTCCCAGTATGACAATTGCCCATTGTATGTAGAGTGAGTACACCTGCGTAATTTTTAAATTTTTTATGTTAAATTTTTAATACCATACTACAGTATTATATTCAGGTGATTCATAATAAAAAAAAATGAGTTTTCTAGTCTTGCTCTTCATATTTTTATGTTAGCTTTATTTATTTTTGCAGCTGGGGTTGACTCTCCCACTTCCTCCTCTTCTCCTACTGCTTATATCACCTGCTCACCTCCACCATGCTTGTCATATGTTGCTCGCCGTATATACAGTATAGTGAATAGAATGTGTATAATTTTTTTTATTTACACAATTACAGTAATTCAGGCATTGCATAATGAAAAAAATTTAGCTTTCTAGTCTTGCTTTTATTATTAATTTTTTTTTTTATGTTACAGTATCTTTATTCACTTTTGCAGCTAGGGGTTCGTTCTACCGCTTCCCCCTCCCCTTCTCCTACCGCTTATTTCAAATGCTCGCCGCCACCACGCTCATCCCATGCCTGTTGCTCACCGTATATAGTGAGAAAATGTGTTTTATATATATTTTTTTTTATAGTAATTCAGGCGTTGCACAACTAAAAAATTTAGTTTTCTAGTCTTGCTTTTGTTAATTGTTTTTTATGTTTGCAGGTAGGGATTTGTTCTCCTCTTCTCTTACTGCTTATGTCAAGTGCTCACTGCCTCCATGCTCGTCCCATGCCTGTTGCTCAACATATATAGATTGAGTAGAAAGTGTTTCATATTTATTTTTGTTACAGTAATTCCGGCTTTGCATAATGAAAAAGTTTAGTTTTCTAGTCTTGCTTCTGGTAATTGTTTTTTACGTTTGCAGATAGGGGTTCGTTCTCTTCTTCTCCTACTGCTTAAATCAAGTGCTCACCACCACACTCGTTCCATGCCTGTTGCTCACCGTATATAGAGTGAGTAGAATGTATTTTATATATATTTTTTTTTTACAGTAATTCAGGCATTGCATAATGAAAAAAATTTGTTTTTAAGTCTTACTTTTGTTAATTTTTTTTTACATTTGCAGATAGGGGTTTGTTCTCCTCTTCTACCTCTAATGTCAAGTGCTCACTGCCACCACGTTTGTCCCATGCCTGTTGCTTACTGTATATAGAGTGAGTAGAATGCATTTAAAATGTTTTTTTGTTACAGTAATTGAGGCATTGCATAATGAAAAAGTTTAATTTCCTAGTCTTGCTTTTGTTAATTGCTTTTTATGTTTGCAGATAGGGGTTCATTCTCTTCTCCTACCGCTTATGTCAAGTGCTCACTGCCACTACCCTCGTCTCATTCATGTTGTTCACCGCATATATCACCGCCACCACGCTTGTCCCATGCCTGTTGTTCACCGTATATAGAGTGAGTAGAATGTGTTTTATATTTTCTTTTTTTTATAGTAATTCAGTCGTAGCATAATGAAAAAATTTAGCTTTGTAGTCTTGCTTCTGTTCATTGTTTTTTACATTTGCAGATAGGGATTTGTTCTCCTCTTCTCCTACCGCTTATGTCAAGTGCTCACCGCCACCACGCTCATCCCATGCCAGCTGCTCACCGTATATAGAGTGAGTAGAATGTGTTTTACATTCAGGCATGGCATGAAATTTTTTTTTAGTTTTTTACTCTTGCTTTGGTTATTTTCTTATTTTCATTTTATCTTTGTTTACATTTGCAGATAGAGGTTCATTCTCCAGCATCCTCCTCCTCATCTCCCACCGCTTAAGTTAGCTGCTCTCTGCCACCACGCATGTCCCAGTGTATGCCTGTTGCCCACCGCATAATAGAGTGCGTTACTTTGTTTACTGTACAGTAAATCTGTATATCTTTTATACTGTACACTATTTGTATATTAATATAAATAACTACAGGTCTTTCTGCTTTGCTATGTACTTCTAAAATATGTTTTACTTATCTTGTTTCTCTGGCATAGTGTGTTTATGTACGGCTGTGGAAAGTATCTATGCCTATTATCATTGTTTCTTATGGAAAATGACTGGTTACGTTACGCGAATTTTACATTACCCGTGTCTTCTGAGAACCTATCCTGGCATTGTTCCAAGAGGTGAGTGTATATAAACAAATAAATAAATAAAGCCATTAACTTGATAAATATGAATACAGCTGTGCTGCTAGATGTGCATTCATCTGCCGCACTCACAAACTATTCAGATCGTGCGGTTTAAATTTACTGGACCAGCCAGGTAGGTCAAAAAATTAATTTATTAATAATTTATTAATTATTCATTGGCCTCCGACGTAAAATCGAAATGATGTTATATGAAACAATGTTCTACGGGGACCCCCTGCATAGCTGAGATTTGAATTAAATGAAAAAACGAGGCCACATGTGAGGTTAGGGGAAGCTGTAATATGAACAAAGAGGCATTCAGAAAGAATGCATTCATTCCTAGTATAGCAGATAGCTATAAGGTTAGCTTCTCCTTTAGACGTTCAGTGGTGTAGCTGATAGCGCCTTGGCACAGTAATTATGTGTATTTGGTTCAAGTCCTGGTCAGGGGTAAGTTTTAATTAAGGTTTCACATATGTTAATGTGTTTATTTGATTGTATATATATATATATACAGTGTTCTTTCAATTATCGCAAAGGTTCGGTTCCGGGACCCGGCGCGAGACAGGAAAATCGCGGAGTAGGATCAGCCTATATGTACATAGATATTTTAATTTATTTTTACGTTTACACCGTATAAACTGTATAAACCCTCCCTGTACTGCTAACAAACCACCCTTTACTTCATAAATAACAGCATGCAAGCATAAATTTATATGACATACTCATGTACATAGGTATTTTACAATTATTTTTACGTTTAATGTATAAACCCTCCCTGCACTGTTAAAAAACAACCCTTCACTCTATAAATAACAGCATCAACGTAAACTTATATGTACGTGATAGGTAAACTTACCTTATCTGTTACGGTTAACATTTTCCTTTGCCGCTTAGGCTCACTTCAAGATGCCTCAGAAGATGAAGGATGCTTGGGAGGCATTGCAAAGGTTAAAATATGCAAGTAAAAAAAATCACAAGCAAAACGTATTAATAAGCACAACGTGAACGGCGCACACGTGAGTTAGACTGAACGAGTGAGGCGAGACAATGAAAGAAGTGGAAGCCTTTGTCCGAAACGCTGATAGAGGTATCGTATTTTACATGTTGCAATACTGTTAGTATTTATGTTTTTTTACTATTTTTTACTGTTTTATTATTCCTAGGCTAAGAAATACGTTTTTTATCAATAAAATCATGAAACTACTGGAAATTTCAATATATATGCTAGCTCACGTACGTTTGACCCCAATACATTGTCCGCTATCGGACACTATCTCACGTAGTTGCGAGCCTTTGTCCGAAAAGCTGATACCGGTATCGTATTTTACACGTTGCAATACTGTTAGTATTTATGTTTTTTACTATTTTTTACTGTTTTATTATTCTTAGGCTAAGAAATACGTTTTTTTTATCAATAAAATCATGAAACTACTGGAAATTTTAATATATATGCTAGCTCACGTAGGTGCGACCCCAATACATTGTACGCTATCGGACACTATCTCATGTAGTTGCGAGCCTTTGTCCGTAACGCTGATACCGGTATCGTATTTTACATGGTGCAATACTGTTAGTATTTATGTTTTTTACTAATTTTTACTGTTTTATTTTATTATTCTTAGGCTAAGAAATACGTTTTTTTATCAATAAAATCATGAAACTACTGGAAATATAACTATATATGCTAGCTCACGTAGCTGCGACCCCAATACATTGTATGCTATCGGACACTATTTCACATGATGCAATACTGTGAGTTATACTGTATATCTAAATTTATGTTTTTTACTATTTTTTACTGTTTTATTATTCGTAGGCTGGGAAATAATTTTTTTTTTCAATTAGATGATGAAATATGTTTTTATTTTTCAATAAAGAAATGAAAATACTTAATTTTTTTTTTTAAATATTTTAATATTTTTGCATACACCCCAAAAAAAAAAAAATAAAATTGCCAAGAAAAATCGTGGTACAGTGAAAACGCGAGCCAAGAAACGCGATCCAGCGAAGGATCACTGTATATGTGTGTATATATATATATATATATATATATATATATATATATATATATATATATATATATATATATATATATATATATATATATATATATATATATATATATATATATATATATATATATATATATATATATATATATATATATACCTTGTTCTCAAAATAACGTCTAGATAGGTTCTCAGAAGTGTCGTGTAAATGGAAAATCGCGTGAAAAAACGAGTTATTTTCCATAGGAAACAATGATAAAGGGCATAGATACGTTCCAAACCTTACATAGACACACCATGCCAAAGATATAAGATAAGTAAAAAAAATATTTTATTACTACATAGCAAAGCAGAAAGCCCTGTATCTATATTTGAGCGTATACAAAAGATATTCATATTCACTTTACAGCTAGAAATTAACATACATTACTATACTTTACTCTATTATGCAGTGGGCAACAGTTATACAGTACACTGGGACATGCATGGTGGCAGTGAGCAAGTAACTTATGTGGTAGAAGAGGAGGAGGATGCAGGAGAACGAGCCTGTATCTGTGAATGTATATAAAGATAAAATAAGAATTATAAATAACAAAAGCAAGACTAAAAAACGAAAAAAAAAATTAATTATGCAATACCTAAATCTACCATATGACAGATTAAAAAAAACTTAATCTACATTCTCTAGAGAGGCACAGAGTTAGGGGGGATATGACTGAGGTGTATAAATGGTTTAAAGGGATTAACAAGGGTGATATTAATAAAGTTTTAAAAATTCATGATCAAACCAGAACTCCTAATGGGTAATGGATTTAATCTTGATAAATTTAGGTTCAGAAGGGAAATTGGTGAAAATTGGCTTGGTAATACCGTAGAGTATTCCTAGTAGGATAATAAATGCCAATACCTTAGACACCTTCAAATGTAGATTAGATAGACATATGACAGAGGTAGGGTGGGTATGAATAGATTAGTGTTTATTAGAAAAATCATAAAAAGAAAAATAGAATAAATAAGTAGAGTAGAATAGAATAGGTTAGACA
The DNA here is from genome assembly GCA_037179515.1 of Halocaridina rubra. Classification (NCBI taxonomy): domain Eukaryota; kingdom Metazoa; phylum Arthropoda; class Malacostraca; order Decapoda; family Atyidae; genus Halocaridina; species Halocaridina rubra. The sequence continues at coordinate 28,703 of JAXCGZ010023523.1, forward strand.
TGCTGAAAATATCATTCAAAAATGGAACTGCCTCGTGTGTGCCAGTAAGCATGTTGCAGTGTCCCCTATTCTTATGTTCTTAATATTTTCAGAACACGTGTTTTGCATCCTCCTTCCATTTTCAAATTTGTATCTGGTTCCTGAATGACAAATTTGTTAAAAAAATGTATCCAATTACTCTCTCTCTCTCATATTTCTTTACAAAAAACGAATTAAAACTTAGGATTATTACATTTAAAATGAGCACTGTAATGAACGTGATTAAGACTAAAGCAATAATTGTATTTACATAATAAGATGAAAAATTTCTACCTAATTCCTGTTTAAGAGAGACATTACAAAGGATTCGTGGAAAGGAAATTAATTTAACGGTCTTTTAACTCATTAACGTTTTTATTAAAAGTGCATTATTATATTTATCATTTGCTGCCCCAAACGACTCATCAGCTTGTAAAGTAACTGATGTATGCGTTGTTTGTAAGACTATTCTCCTTTTAATATAAATATATTCTATATAATGTAAGTAAAATGAAACGAGAGAGAGAGGAGAGAGAGAGAGAGAGAGAGAGAGAGAGAGAGAGAGAGAGAGAGAGGAGAGAGAGAGAGAGAGAGAGAGAGAGAGAGAGAGAGAGAGAGAGAGAGAGAGAGAGAGAGAGAGAGAGAGAGAGAGATCTTTAATAAACTCTTATTTCAACCAGAACTACATTATTTATTATAAAAATAATGGTTTAATTACAAATTCGTAATAATAATGATATTAATAATAATAATAATAATAATAATAATAATAATAATAATCTCCACAATCATCATCAAAGGAAAATTATTGTTAAAAATAATAATAATAATAATAATAATAATAATAATAATAATAATAAGATCTAAGGAGAATCTCTGGAATAGACATCACGAGAGTAATGCAGAGGTATATTAAAACCCAGCAGAGGGCTAGATATTCATTACACATCTTTTATAATCCCTTCACATCTGACAGGTCATTACACTCTCCATCTGTTTCTCTTTACAGCCTGATAAAGGCTGTTTTATTTTATCATTTTTGGTCCATCCTGTTGTCACACAAAAAAAAAAGGGGGGGGGCGTTATTCGCGAATTCCGAATTTTTTACTATTATTTTTTGGGGGCGTTATTGCAATTTCGCATATAAAAAAATCGCGTATAAAAGGAACAAGGTGTATATATAAAGTGAACCCTCGCTATATCACGGTTCACCTTTCGTAAAAACAGTGCATTGCGGTGTTTTTTGGCAAGCTTTTTTTTTGGTCTGGGTATATGCGAGAGTCTACGACATGTGGAAATATTAAAATTTTCAGTATTTTCATTATTATATTGAAAAAAAAATTTTCATCATTTTATTGATAAAAAAAGTATTTCTCAGCCTAAGAATAATAAAACAGTAAAAGAATAGTAAAAAACATAAATTTAAACATGTAACTCTGCACCAAGAAAGTACGATACTGTTATCGACGTTTCGGAAAACGCAAAGGGTCGCACCTACATGAGATAGTACATGGGATGCTATTGGCTAATGGGTGGGAGACGACAAATCACAGAATTGTTTTTCTGTATGTTCTGTATCATGGGGTCTGATTGGCTTCTTGATTGAAGCTTCATTCTCCCAGCATCTTCCATTGTCTCGCGTCACCCGTTCAGTCAACTCACGTTTGAGCCGTTTGAGTTGTGCCTCTTAATACGTTGTGCTTGTGATTTTGTGAAACTTTCGTATTTCAACCTTTGCAATGCCTCCCAAGCGTCCTTCATCTTCTACGGCTTCTGGTAGTAAGCCTAAGCGGTAAAGAAAGATGTTGACCATAACAGAAAAGGTAAAACTGTTAGATATGCTGAAGGAAGGAAGAAGGATCGCGGATGTCAGCCACCATTTCGGCATCAACGAATCTACTGTTCGATACATCAAAAAGAACGAGGCAAATATCAGGAAAACAGCGACTATTTCTATTAGTAAAACAGCGAAGAGGGTCGTAACACCCCGCAATAAGATAATAGTGTGGATGGAATCTGCTTTGGCCCTGTGGATTGCTTACTGCAAGAAGAAGAGCATCAGCTTAGACACAAATATCATACAAACAAAGGCAAAGAAGCTGTACGAGACATTCGCTGCAAACGAACCCGACGACGACGGTGGCGACCATGAGGAGAAGAGGAGAGAAGAAGATATCGATGACCCACAAAGGGACCCTCCAGCGATTATCCACTCAGGAAACAATCATTCATTGCAAGCAAAGGATGGTTCGCCAAATTTCATGAACGCTTTGGTCTAAAGAGCGTTTCAGTGCATGGTGAAGCTGCCTCTGCATATACAGATGCAGCTGAAGAATATGTAAAGAATGACTTCAAGAAATTTAATGAGGAAGGCGAATATGCTCCTGACCAAGTCTTTAACATGGATGAGATTGGGTTATTTTGGAAGAGAATGCCATCTCGCACTTTTCTCTTCAAGGAAGAAGCTAAAGCCCCGGGATTTAAAGCACACAAAGACCGCTTTACCCTCGTCATGTAAGGGAATGCTGCTGGCTTCATGTTAAAGCCCGTGCTTATCTACAAGTCTAAGAACCCTAGGGCTTTAAAGAACATAAACAAGCATATGCTGCCAGTGTATTGGATGCATAACCCTAAGGCCTGGATCACGAAAAGTCTCACACTGGACTGGTTTCACCAATGCTTTATCCCTCAGGTCAAAGTTTATCTTGCAGAGAAGGGCCTTGAATTTAAAGTCCTTCTTTTGATGGATAATGCTGGTGGCCACGCAACTGATCTCCAATATGACGGTATTCAGGTAGAGTTCCTGCCACTGAATACGACATAACTGATTCAGCCTGTGGATCAAGGCGTTATTCGTGCGTTCAAGGCCCTCTACACACGAAATGCCCAGGCGAACTTGGTTGAGTCCATGGATGCGGACAAAGAATTCGTACTGAAGACGTACTGGCATAACTACACGATTGCTACTTGCCTTCAAAATATTCAGAATGCAATCAAAGAGATGAAGCTGGCCGCAGTCAAGGCCAACTGGAAGAAATTGTGGCCCGAAGTCATCTACGACTACAAGGGATTCGCTCATGATGAAGTCCATAACTCGGCAGTTCTGAAAGCTGTGAAGTTGGCTGCATTGCTGGGAGGAGAAGGCTTTAAAGATATGACTCACGAAGACGTGAATGAACTGATAGACTGCCTCTCGCAGCCTTTGACTGATGAAGACTAGGAGGAAATTACAAAATCAACGAGCGAAGAAGAGGAAGAAGAACAACCAGAGGAAACGCAAGAAGTCGAAGAACCTGGCCTTATATTCGAACGTCTGGCAGCCATGTATAAACATGTGAAAGAACTCCAACAACCATCGCAGGAGTATAACAATAATATGGTTTGTTCGGTGACCTTCTGCAATATTATCGACGATGCCATGACTCCTTACAAGCCCATCTTCGCACAAAAGAAGAAACAGCGACAGCAACTTCCCAGTACCATGTTCTTCTCTTGCAAAAAGCAGGCGTAAAGCTGTCATTGGCTGTGGAGTATGTACACGTCATCATCACCTCATTCACGGTAAGCTTACATATCACGTTCATATAAGTTTACGCTTGCACGCTGTTATTAATAAAGTAAAGGGTGGTTTGTTAACAGTGCAGGGAGGGTTTATACCGTAAAGGTAAAAATAAATGTAAAATACCTATGTATATACTGTGCTCCTACTTCGACGGTTTTCACATATCGCTGCCGGAAACGGAACCGAACCCCCGCGATAAATGAGGGAGCACTATATATATATATATATATATATATATATATATATATATATATATATATATATATATATATATATATATATATATATATATAGTTCTCAGAATAACGTGGAGATAGGTTTTCAGAAGTGACGGGTAAATGGAAAATCGCACGAAAAAACGAGTCATTTTCAATAGGACACAATGGTAAAGAGCATAGCTCGTTTCACAACCATGCATAGACACACTTTACAGATGATATAAGATAACTAAAACATATTTTGTAAGTACATAACAAAGCAGAAAGACCTGTAGTTATTTATATTAACATGCAAATAGTGTACAGTATAAAAGATATACAGATTTACTGTACAGTAAACAAATTCATGCACTCTATTATGCGGTTGGCAACAGGCTTACACTAGGACGTGCATGGTGGCCAGTGTTGCCAGAAAAAGCGGATGTTTTTATTTTCAAATGTATGGTACATTTTAAGATATATATAATTACAAGATGGTAGTACTGTAATTTAAATAAAAATGTACTTCATCTTTAAGATACTTAAATAAGTTACCAGCTTACATGTATATTTTTTATATTTATTATTTCTCTCTTTCATCTATTCTGGCAACACTGATGGTGGCAGCGAGGACGAGGAAGCAAACATTTTGTCACACTTCCATATCAGCTGATGCACCCTCGCACGCTATTTCCTTGACAATATTATATCGAAAGTATGTTTGCTGTGTGTTCTTAATGCGTTTTTTCAATTTTCTTCATAATATCCGATCGCATTAAGCGGTAGAAGAGAAGTAGGATGCGCGGGAGAACGAACCTCTATCGCCAAACGTTTTGCTACTTCCGTATCAGCTGATGCACCCTCACACGCTGTTTCCCTGACGATATCATATATAAAATTTGTTTGCCGTTTGTTCTTAATGCTTTTTTCAATTTTCTTCATAATATCTGATCGCATTAAGCAGTAGAAGAGGAGTAGGATGCGGGAGAAAGAACCTCTATCGGCAAACGTTTTGCTACTTCCGTATCAGCTGATGCACCCTCACACGCTATATCCCTGACGATATTATATTGAAAATATGTTAGCTGTTTGTTCTTAATGCTTTTTTTCAATTTTCTTCATAATATCTGATTGCATTAAGCGGTAGAAGATTATTTTTAGGGTGCGTTATTGCAATTTTGCAGTTAAAAAGAAAATGCGGAAAAAAGAAACAAGGTGTATATATATATATATATATATATATATATATATATATATATATATATATATATATATATATATATATATATATATATATATATATATATATATATATATATATATACAGTGTTCCTTCCATTATTGCGATGGTTCGGTTCCAGGACCCGGCGCAAGACAGGAAAATCGCAAAGTAGGATCAGCCTATATGTACATAGATATTTTAATTTATTTTTACGTTTACACTGTATAAACCCTCCCTGTACTATTAACAAACCACCCTTTACTTCATAAATAACAGCATGCAACGTAAATTTATAAGAAAGTGATAGATAAAATTACGGTGAATGAAGTGGTAATTACATGACATACTCATGTACATAGGTATTTTACAATTATTTTTACATTTACGTACTGTATAAACCCTCCCCGCACTGCTAAAAAAATACCCTTTACTTTATAAATAACAGCAAGCAACGTAAATTTTTATGAAAGTGATAGGAAAACTTACCGTGAATGAGGTGATGGTGACGTGACATACTCGTATACATAAGTATTTTACAATTATTTTTACGTTTACGTACTGTATAAACCCTCCCTGCACTGTTAAAAAAACACCCTTTACTTTATAAATAACAGCATGCAACGTAAATTTATGTGAAAGTGATAGGAAAAGTTACCGTGGATGAGGTGATGATGACGTGACATACTCATGTACATATGTATTTTACAATTATTTTTACTTTTACATACTGTATAAACTCTCCCCGCACTGTTAAAAAAACACCCTTTACTTTATAAATAACAGCATGCAACGTAAATTTATATGAAAGTGATAGATAAAATTACGGTGAATGAAGTGGTACTTACATGACATACTCATGTACATAGGTATTTTACGATTATTTTTACGCTTACGTATTGTATAAACCCTCCCTGCACTGTTAAAAAAACACCCTTTACATTATAAATAACAGCATGCGTAAATTTACATGAAAGTGATAGATAAAATTACGGTGAATGAAGTGGTAATTACATGACATCGGTATTGTATTTTACGTGGTGAAATACTGTTAGTATTTATGTTTTTTACTATTTTATTATTCTTAGGCTAAGAAATACGTTTTCTTATCAATAAAATCATGAATCTACAGGAAATTTTAATATACAGTATATGCTAGCTCACTTAGGTGCGACCCCAATACATTGTATGCTATCGGACACTATTTGACATGATGCAATACTCTGTGCTGTGAGTTATATATCTAAATTTATGGTTTTTCCTATTTTTTACTGTTTTATTATTCGTAAGCTGGGAAATAAATTTTTTTTATCAATTAAATAATGAAATTTGTTTTTTTCAATAAAAAAAAAATTAAAATATTGAAAAAAAAAATTTTCTCAATATTTTAATATTTTTGCGTATACCCCCAAAAAAATGGTGGTACAGTGAAAACGCGAACCAAGAAACGCGATCCAGCGAGGGATCACTGTATATATATATATATATATATATATATATATATATATATATATATATATATATATATATATATATATATATATATATATATATATATATATATATATATATATATATATATATATATATATATATATATATATACACACCTTGTTCCTTTTATGCGCGATTTTTTTATCCATGAAATTACAATAACACCCCCAAAAAATGATAGTTAAAAATTTCAAATTTCGTGAATAACGCCAAAAAATAAAAATAAAAAAAAATAAAAATTTAAGTAAATAGGCGCCTGCAGACGCTTTGCCTGCCATGCTGCCATCATTGTGCCATTACCCAATATAGTGAGTGGCTATATTTAGTGTTCTGTGTTTATGTTTGTATTTTCAGTTCTTTTATATTTTAAAGATTATATATTGTACTATCATGGCCAGTAAAAGCCTAGGAAAAGACTGTGTAAGTGCTTCTACTCCCAAAAGAGGCAGAAAGGCAATAATTCTTGACATAAAATTGCAAGAATTGGGCCGTTATGAGAGTGGTGAGAATTAGGTCCCCATTAATCTGGCAATGAATTTCAGTGAATGTTACGGTTTGTGTTTCCCGTTCTTTTATATTTTAAAGATTATATATTGTACTATTATGGCCATTAAATGCCCAGGAAAAGACTGTATAAGTGCTTCTACTCCCATATGAGGCAGAAAGACAATAATCCTTGAAACGAAATTGCAAGGGTTGAGCCGTCATGAGTGGCGAGAGTACGGTCGCCATTGAACAGACATTGCATCTCAGTGAATGTAAGTACGTACACACTATCCGTGAAAATGAGGAAAAAATAAATAAAAGTGCAAAAGCTGGTTTTAGTTTAACTGCAGCTAAGTCTTCATATTCTCAATCGGATATTATGGGGAAAATGGAAAAAATGGTAAGTAAGAGGTTTTCATATTGTTGATTGGATATTCTGGAGAAAATGGGAAAAATGGTAAGTGTACGACACTTCTTCCACAAGTACAAAGAGGATTACGATAAGAAAAGATCATCATCATATTATATATATATATATATATATATATATATATATATATATATATATATATATATATATATATATATATATATATATATATATATATATATATATATATATATTAATCCCTCGCTATTTTGCGGTTCACCTATCGCGGATTCAGTGCATCGCGGATTTATTTATTTATTTATTTTTTGCCCTCCCATATATATATATATATATATATATATATATATATATATATATATATATATATA
>JAXCGZ010023524.1:0-32500 GCA_037179515.1 Halocaridina rubra
ATATACGGCGTACGTACCCTTACAGTACTCTAGTCTTTGAGGGCCAATACAGCCACGCTCCACACTACATACAGAATTTGTATAGACTATTTTTATTATGCCAGTTTTTTATCTCAATTCTTCTGTCACTGGTTGCTCCCCTCATATTTCTTGTATATTAACATTTTATTTTAATTGAACTATAAATAGATAGGTGGCATGGACCAAAAACTGTGAATATTGCCATATTTGTACGATTATGGCAGAAAGGTTGTTTGCTGTTTAGTACTGAAGGCTGTACAGTTAGGAAAAGAATTTTTTTGATGGAAAATATTTTTTTTGTCAAGTGGAGATAAGTATTATACTGTACAAGCCTGAAGGGATTCGTAGTGTTAAGGAACTGTGATCTCAGTTGAGTAATTGATTGTACTGGTGTAAGAAGACATTTTGCTGGATCTACATTCCAGTGTTACAAGGGATCAACCCCCCCACAGTACAAATCCCTTGGGGTTGCATCTCTGCACTCATACCTGCTTCTAGTGTTAATGACAAGTGCACAAAGCTCAGGAGTATAGATCAGACGTTAGGAATGAAAATTATTTAATAAGAAAAAAAATTGAAAAGGGATAAAAAAAAAAAGTTAGACAAGGGGTATCCAGCCCCAAAATTTTTGCCTATTGAACAACAAAATGTAGATCGTGGGGATTTTATCCCTACCATATAGTATATACTTACTAAGCAGGAGGAAACCCTGCCTGAGGATTGTTTTTGTTATGGAACAATTAGAGCGAATTGGATTTCTGTTATATCCATATCATGAGAAATGTTTTCTCAGGCGGAGGTTAATTTTTTTTTTTTTTTTTTTTTTTTTTTCCTAGAGATGTAATAACTTCTCAGATCTCAAAAGGAGAATATCACTTCTCTATGAGCAGTGACATCTCCTGAAGATGTATTTTGTTTTTTGTGAACCAAAGTATATAATTATATTACCATCTGTTTGCTAGTGCCCTGGAGGTGCTGCATTCATTTATACTTAGCTCTACCTCAATTGTCAAATTTGTTAGACTTTTCGAAGGCATATCATGGTTTGGTTTCAGTTATACGAGCTATCCCTAAATGTGTACACACTTGGCATACCACAGAGGTACTTGTACATTGAAGCAGGCTTTCATATGCTTGTGGCATTGTAAAGAAAAATAGTTTTGCTTGTATTTTTTGTGAAGGGCTATATGGTATTGTGAAAAATTCGCTGGAAGAAAATTCAAGGGAATGTCTTTGCGTGTGCCACATTAGTCACTCGAGTCTGAGGGCTTCCTACACCTGAAGACGTGACGCCTGTTGCTTATCGTTAAGTGTTGTTTTTTGTAGTGTCCCATGCATGAGGACGAGCTTGATGCGCAACCAGTCACAGAAGGATTTTAAGAAACACTAACACGCCCATAGTGGTTGCAAGACTGCTGGCAAGGGCAAAGCATTCCCAATGAGATTGATTGCGGATGTACCGCGTTCACGCGCATTTCTAAACTGCATAGTATGCTTTGCCGTTGCCACTGCTTGTCATCACTACTGTAGGAGACTTGAAGCTAAAATGTCTGTGATACTGCCATCAACTTCAACTCTCCTTCCCCAGGTGTAAATCATGTTTGCCTCTCGAGGCAAAATTATCCTATATCACCATTGGTTATGGTACAAAGAATATCTATTTCTTGTTTATTTGACAAAATAAGGAAAAACAAAAAAATTTTGAGTATTCTAAGTTGAATATGTACCTGAAAAGGTGTGATTGTGAGTTCTTGCGTCTATTGCCAGAACTCTCCTCCAAGTCTTTGTCCCTATTTGTGACCTCTTTATCCTTATTCCATCCATACTTAGGGTTCAGATCTTAATATATGAACTCTTTTGACACTTTTCATTAGTCTCTACATAATATATATATACACATTACTTTCCTAATACTATTTCTTTGGTTCTCTTTGAATTGCAACTCTTCCCACCATACTCATTGTGGGATTTTTTTTATTTCCTTTACTCCCAAAACTCTGTGGGATATACTTTTACACGAAAAATTTCCTATAGTATTCTAAATTATTAACAAGCACCCTTATTTTCAGCTTAAATGTTATGCTTCAAAACCTTAGAAAAACGTTTTTAATCCATGATTATATTATCGAAAATGTAATAGCAATTTATTTATTTAGCATTGTATTCGGCATATTTATTTATAGACCAGAAAAATTGTATGTAAATTCCAAGCTAGCAAGTGTAAACTTAGCCCATTTTAGTATTCATTGACAGGTTAATGCTACTGGTATGTATATTTCATCCTCACTTTTCCCAGGAAGCGATTCCAGTATTTGCATTAAATTGGATTTTCGTATCCCGGTGATATGGATCATTCTGAAAACCTTTAAGTATAGTTACAATGTGATTAAAAGGAAATAAAAAAGAAGTTTAAAAATGGTTGAATAATAACGGTATACTGGAACCGCTTCTGCTGTAACTTTCCCCACCGTTTTTTCCCAGTATTATGGGAAAGGTCTCTCAGCCCAGTAGCCCTACTTAATAGCATTTTTCTCGCCAACGTTTACAACGGTTATAATTGCGATTGTGATAATCTCAGAATACTGCATTTTTTATTTTTTGTGCAATTGACTCCCTGATAGTTTTAATGTTAAAATCAAATGTTTGAATGAAGGTGTGTGAAAGTTATACTAAAGTTATAATGCAAATGTACGAATGAATGTGGTTTTATGAATTCAAAATATTGTGCAAAGATGTTTAGTTTTAAGAAATGGGCGTATGCCCTACCCAGGAATGACAAATTTTAATGCTTTCATTCTGATGTTGTACTTTGTTTAATGTTAAAGTAACCTTATTCCTGTCCGCACTACTCCCAATCCTACCCCCCATCCTATCATCCTTCCCACCTCCCCCGGGTTCTCTTTAGAACCCTCCAATGATTTCAAAGAGAGATGATGATACACTTTAAGCCCCATTTTCATGGGGAATGATACCATTTTCATTCATGATTCATAAAATTCGCAATTCTTCATTATTCCACTACTGGTTCAAAAACCATTCATATACATTTTCATCATGCATTTCGTATATTTTCATTGGTATATCTTTTCAATTGCACCACATGTTGCCCACGTGTGGTATAGTAGTTAGACCGGCTATGAAGTGACATGTGTCGTCCACGGTTGGGCATTTTAGGAAGGGCAGCCAATCTTAATTCCTCAGCTCCGTGTCTGTACATCGCCGTTTAAATGGGGATGAACATTGGCACAATACTGCAAGCAATCCCCTCATTTTCAACACTGTGTCCATCCTTTTCTCATTTGTCACATCGTATTCATGAGATGCCATTTTGCGGAAGCATTACTCTTACAGCATTTTCCAGTATGCTCATTTTTTAAATCCTTTAAATCATGTTATGTTGGACTTGCTAAAATTACAGATCTAACTTGCGGATATATTTCTTCGTCACTGACACATATAATGGTGTGCTTTTGCATCTACAGTAGAGAGAATGTGAGCTGTGGAATTTAATCACCCTTTTGTTGTCCTTGATTGCCCCTTACAAATATGTTTGATTATCCATGATCTATTGAAATTAGACCTTTTGGGTGAAAGCTAGACATTTTCAATCTCTTCAACCATTTAGGGGGAGTGTGGTAGTATAGTGGTGAAAGCGCTCAACTGGGGCAGTGACAGTCCTGTGGTAAGGCCTCAATGAGGCTTCAGGAAGGGCATGCTGCCTTAATTCCCCAGTCCAACCCGTCTAATGTGTCCACCCCATTTGAGTGGGGATTATTAGTATCTTCGAACTAATTTTTGTGTAATTTTCACTTTTCTTTGTTCTACTAATAGCATGCTGTACTGGACGGAGCAACAATTCTGACTAGTAAGCCTTTGCAAGCAACAAAGAGAAAAATTATTTAATCTGAAGTTTAGATGAAGCACGGCAGGTAAGTTCCTGTTGATGTACAGAACAGATTAAAATCATTTTGCCTATTTCATTTGTATTCCTACTGCTGGTGATAGTATGCCACTTGGTCCCAGTGTGATGTAGGAGTTTTTTTTTTTTCCTTATTAACGTCACAATTCATGAAGCATTTTATAAAGAGGGAATGTTTTCACTGTGTGACAGGGTTGATATTCACTGCAGAGCATGTTTAGGTAGTATGGAACAGCCGAATGTCTTTTGATAGTTGTCAAAAGTTTTTTAAATTAGTAGAGAAAGTCGGCAACGGTGAATAATTATTGTTATTCCCTAAGCTGCCTGAGCGAACAGGCTCGAGTACCTGAGGAAGGCCACTGCCAATCAAGAACTCTCCTACAGAGCTCTCGGGGAGTGTTGTTTTGTTGGCAATTGCAGTGGTGTGATGCAGTCTTCTACAATGTGGTAGATTATGAGGTAATGTAAGCATCCTGGACAGGCATCACTGACATCCAAAGTCATGTGATAGAAGTGCTGTGTGGTACCTGGCCAGGTGGGGTCTGTCTTCACGAGGAAGGAAAGATAGACGTCGGGGGGGTTGTACATGCAGTTGTGAGTTTTCACTGTGATTGCATGACATGTGAAAGGTGGCAAGTTGGATTCGAGCGTGAATAGCAAGATGCAAATAAGTGAATGGAGGTTTGGGGTGCAGACTTTTGGATTTGATCAATTGTGTAGGTGAGCTGGAAAGTGAAATGAGAAGTAGGTATTTAGGAATAACTCCAGAAGAAAAGTTTTAAGGAGTGATTGTGCCAAAGGAATGAAGGTTTGGAATATAAAAGATGAACAAAATATGGAATTTTGGTGTGTGAGAAATGTGCCATTGGATAGTAAGAATTTAGGTGGTGGTGTGTTCATTGGAAGAAAGATTTATGCCTACCTAGACCAGAGTACTAAATTGGTTTAGGCAGGGGAAGAATGAATGAGGATTGAATAGTAAAGAGAGGGCAAATAGCAGGAATGTAGCAAGGCCAGGAGGAAGACCAAGAATGAGCTTAATGGATGGGGTGAGGAGAGAGAATAGTGGATGTAACCCTGCCCCTCATTGTTACAGATTGGAGCAGGTGTTGTAGGGGATTCACTGTAGGATTGAACTAACTCGTTATGGCTGTCGGGTACTTGGTAGATGAACTGTGCTATGCTTGAATAGTGTGACAGGCGGGGGAAGAGGAATTGCGGCAAACTTTCGTTCCTCTGTTTGGGTTTGCTTTCAAAGCTTAATGTTACTATCCAATCTTGTAGTTACAAAATAGTTTTTTATTCAATGCTGCCTAACTTTGAATTCGTAATTGTATATAAGATGAAAGCCTGATATTCCCTAAACACCAAAGAGATGATTTCTTGGCTTATATATATTATAATGACTAACAATACTTGTATGGACGACATGATCATGCACTCAAATACAGTATAATGGAGTGTGCTGACTAGTGGGAGAATTATAAAAAATCGACTATTACGGTATCTTCACGAACAATTGTATTTTGTTTGCTAAGCATGCATAGTTCACATTTTCTTACGAGTAGTGAATAAAAATGGTCTTAATAGAGAACATGACAAGCTCTGCCCGAAATCTGAACCCTCAAGCATTTAATGTTTGGAAAATTAGGAATCCAAAGCGCAACTAGTTGAGTACCGTATATTATTTGTGAACCGTGGTGCACAGTTGGTGTATCATGTCATACTGCAAGGTGTTCTTGTCAGGTATGTGACAACTTTGTTCATTATTTAATTAATACATCTGTAGAGTAAATTTAATCTTGGGTCATAGGGGCGACGATGGTGATTGTCTCCAATTTGTTTTGCCTTTTTTGAGCCCAAATTGGATATTAAGCTTCTTGAACAAATTTGGACTTTGTGTTAGCCCTTTGCTCTTGTAAATATTTGTTATGAAGACATATTGCTTGTGGTCCAGGGAATGATATTTACCATTATGTATGATAATTTTGTCACTTGTAGCATATTTCTATAACTCGTACGTTTAACGATATACTGTATTAGGTTTGAATAGACTTGAAGGTCTATAGCAGTTCCTATTTTTTTCTACATTTAATGTGTCACTATTAGACCCCATAATTGGGGTGGATACAGATTGAAGCTGGAAATTGAGGCTCCATAAGTCCCCGTAACAGTTCCTATTATTACTTCCTTTAAAATTATTGATAATACTTGTAAATACTGTAGGAAGTCCAGATTGCTTGACCATAAACCTAAGTTCTGCCATTTCCTTCATTCAGAACTAGGACACCATTCATAATTTTTCTTGTCTTTTCTCTCATCCAATATGACACTACGTATATACCTTATTGTATATTTCAGGATATAATGGAGAAAAAAATAGAAAAGGATGATTTGTTCAACTGCAGTGAGTGGAGGAGTCAAGTCAGGTTTGGCAACCCCACAAAAAAAGTGGTAAAAGGAGATTTAGCAAGTAAGCTATTTACAAATTTGAAATGGAGCAAAAATTGTATACTCAAAGGTTCACCTCAAAGTGGTCTTAATGCCATAACTTCACAAAGAGCTGATATCTTCCTTATTATTTTAATTGTTGCCCACTATTGTACAGTAGAAGACAATTACATCATAAAATAGTATCTGGTTTCTTGTTATAGCGCATTGGTAAGAGTGCTGGACTCAGGAGGTGACAAATCACCGTTCAAACCCACCTCGATATGTTAGGAAGGGCATTCTACTTAATATCCCTCCTCCAGCCTGTGTCTACCCCACCATTCGAATGAGATTTTAATAGTGACGCATAAAATGACAAGAACAACAAGTGGTGTATTGGCTACTTGTCTTTTTGACAGTTGGCAAGCTACTGGACTTCAGGGCAAGTTGACATGTATGAGGAAGCAATTGAAGATTCTGCATTATCCATGCTGGTATTACTGTATATTTATTTTCCTCTACTTGCACTAATGCAAGAGTAACATGTATCCCTATTTCGTATGTGTAAAGTTTACTACACAGTTACTGGAATCTACTTTTTGCAATCTTTTATCCTAGAGAGATTTCATTGCTATGAGTCATTATTTGTTCCAGCGAGAGAAGAGTCTAGTCTCACTAAACTTTCTTATCCCTTTTGGTTGATTCTTACCATACACAGAGAAAATGGGTTAAATATTGTTTCTCACACACTCCGTGGATAGAGAAGTTGTGCATAAGTCTTGCAAATGTTGGGGTGGAGTGAAATCTGCTGAAGGAATAAAAAGCTTCTACAAGGCCTGTAAGGCATATTCATGAATATATTGGGAAGAGTTGAGTGGCCTGAGATTACAGTAGAGTCAAGATGAGGATGCTGCGTCACCTTATCTATTTGATCTCTACTGTAGTTGAATGAGGTAAATGTGAAAGTACTGCGTCAAAGAGCTACAGTAAGAGGGATGTGTTGGGAGGTTAGAAAACTTCAGTTCACCTATGATTATCCAAAGACACGTGAAGAGTAGGTGGAGTTCAGTAAGGTATGTGGGAGAAAACCAGAAGTTAATGAAAGATCATCCAATCTTAATTTGCCAGCTCCAACCCGCCTGTGTCCAACCCCATAATGAGGATTTGATACTGACACATGAAACAGTAAACAGCAACATTATTTTCAATTGGTAACTATCACATATTGTGTGAAATACATAATATACACTGAGCGCTGCTTTGCTTTTATGCACAGGTATTTGGTTCCAATAGCTACACTGCGTGCATAGTAAACCTTCAGTTGTCATATATGCAGTGAATAAGCATATAAACTATACTGATATGCTTTATTAGGAACATGAAAAGTAAATACAGGTAACCGAGAATTTTGTGGCATTACAAAGGGATGGAAACCTTTTTTTCTAGACCCAATAGAGAATAAATACAGCTTATTTTTAAACATTTTACCAGTTTGTAATAAAGCATCTGAGTTTCTTAATTTAGTGACTCCTGGATGTTATGGGCTCATCCTTGCCTCTTATATAAAGGAGACGGTTAGGATTTTCATGTGCATAAATATGAACTATATGAAGTTTGTCATGTTTGCGACATCAACTTTTTGTACAGACAGATACCGATTACCTTAACAATTTGTACATGGACACACTTAACCTCAACAGGCAGATACTGCAACCTTAATTTTGTATAGGTAGATACTAGTTATCACTAAAGTATGTACAGGCACATACCACGACCATAGCATTGTAAAGACTAGTACTTGGAACCAAATATTGTACAATCATAATTTACAACATGGAGTGACTGCCAAATGCCCTGAAGGGTAATTTTCTTGGAATATAGTTCACAAAATATAATAAATTTAGGAAGATGTCATTTTTTTCACAGTATTACTTTCTTTACCATGAAAGATTAGTAGTTTTTTGTTAGATTATCTGATATTTGTGGATGAAAATTACAAGGTTAGGGTCTTTGAGATATGATGTTGCCAACATGATATTAGGTATTTGACGTTTACAAAAGTCGAAAACTAGTATAATACTGCTGTACATACGAGCTACATTGAGCTCAAAGAACTGTTTCAAGATGGTAACGCTGTAATGAATCCAGTTGTCATCCATTAATTTGAGAATAATAATATGGTAGATACATCATACCTCTCAAACATAAAATAAACTAGGCATTATAAATCTACCCTTAGTATAGCAAAACTATTTAGCTCCTAAATTGAAGAAAAACAAGGTCAATTATAATGGCATCAGCACCGACTTGGATTTACCAAATAATATATAAATACATTTGTCTATACAAGTGTAACTGGCAAATGTATTTTCATATTATATGCGATTTATTCCATATCTTTATGAAACGAGTCTTACTTTTGGGGCTTTTAATGAACTATGTTATATGAAATTGGAAGTGGGTGAAGGAAAAGATAACTTGCTTGTCTGAAAAAAAAATTCCAGAGTTTCAGTAATTTCAGTTCTTTCCGGCTCGTCAAGCTGAGAGGATGTATTGCTCCTCCCCTTAATTCTTCTTATTCTTTTTCTTAACACATTTACGTCTGAAAGTAATTATAACAAGTCGTGGTGATTGTTAACCAACTTCATAAATATGATTTCCATTTTGACGAGAGGCCGGCATGAAGCCACGTTTCTAACTGCTAATGTTGCACGGATTGCAAAGAAAGTTGAATGTTATTGTTGGTTTTCGTTTTGTTTTCCGGCACAAGTACAAGGTAAATAGACTTATTTGCTGGTATATGTATACTTTCGCAGTAAAGAGTAAATGTTTGTTTTCACACCCACAGGTAGGAAAATCGGTATACAGTAATGATATTAATCGTATTAGACAAGAGTATGTTAGTTCACCCCGGTCGAGAAATGAGATTGTTATGGAAAGTATTATTTTAGTTGTTTCGTACTGGATTGGTCGTCAAAATAAATTAAATGTTTATCATGAACACATAAACAATTGTTGTCGTTTTGTTTTCCTTTGTTAGGAAAAAGTTATAGTTTATTAGGTTTGGTTTGGCTATTTATGGTTGCTTGTTTGCCTCCATATTCGCCATTGTTTACCTTAATCTTATTTCACTTGTTTGAGGTTTGTGAAAGTATATAATTATTCATTTTATTTGATTCGGTTTCCTTAGTTCACCCACAAGTAAGGAAAGAAAAAATTTGTTAAATGAAATTAATTCTAGTTTTAACTATTTATTCTTTTTTCTGCGATATTTGGAGTTTTGATGTATTAATATATTTACGGTGTCTTAAGCTTGTATATATTGAACTCAACAGGAACACTAAAGTTCTCTTCACTAACCAAGTGCCTAACTTAAATGAACATAAGCAACCAAATGCCTAAAGCTAACTTTATGTAACAACTGTATGCCGTTACTAACTAAATGTAGGCAACCAAATACTAGACCTAAGTAACCAAATGGTTTACCCAACTAAATAAGCATCCAAATGCCCAACTTAACATGATGTAACCAACTAAATGCCCAACCTAACTCAATGTAATTACCAAATGTTTACGTTAATGTAACCAGATACCCAAATTAACTTAATATCAGCTACCTCATGCCTAACCTAACTGAATGTAACCAACCTACTTGCAACTTGATGTAACCAACCAATTGCCTAACCTACTCTGAAGTAACCAACCAAATGCGTAACGTAATATAATGTAACAAACCAATATAACTCAATGTAGCCAACTAAATGTATAACCTAACTTATTTTAAACAACCTAACCAAATCATACCACTCATTTTTTTGCTTCATTATTTGTTTTCCTTAATGGATTGTGGTAAAATTCATACCTGTTATGCAAGGGGAAGAAGAATCTAAATTTCAGTTTCAACTGAGCCTAACTTTATACAGTGAAATAATAATATTAGAGATTTATTCAGGCTTTTATGCCGGTTTAAGATGAAATGTGTAAAAACAGGATGATGAAAACGAACAGTTAAAATCGAATAATAGTTGTTTTTACAGTCTATACTCAAAATATGTAGTCCTAACAATATTTTCTCATATAGTCACACTTGAACCTACAACAGTGTATGATTGACACGAAATGACCAAAGAGGTGTAGTAGCAGTTTGTTTGAGCTAATGTGCATTTATACAAGTACATATAAAGCGTAATGACAATCTCATTTTTACAGTTACAAGAGAGAAAATATTATGGAACGAGAGAACTTAACTGCCAATATATAATACAGTAAAGAGTAAATTTTTGCTTGCACACCCCCAGCTAGGAAAATATATTTAATGAAATTTATTGTATTAGACAAGAGTGTATTAGGTTAAGTTAGGCTAGATCACCTCAGTCAAGAAATGAGATTGCTAGGGAACGCATTATTTTAGTCGTTTCATACTGGATTGACCTTCAGAAGAAGTTAAATGTTTATCATGAACGCATAAACGATTGTTGTAGTTTTGTATTCCTTCTCTTTTTAGATTATTTGGTCACATTTAGCAAGGTAAAAGCCCGGATGCTATGAAAGCAAAAACTTTGTGCTATTTCTGTATTGTTTTGGACTACTTTTGGTATGGGCCTATCCTAAATCTCACAGATGCCCATCTGGATGAGGCCTTTGCCTGTGACTCCAGCTCAATAGCCTTGTTACCTCTATGACTACTGGTTCGTGTGGTGGTTATGTTTGCCCTGTACTTGAATTTCTGGTCTTGATCCCTCCACACTTTATCCAAGCAAGATTATTTTCTTTATACTGTTTTTACATTCACTGTCCGCTCTGGCAACGCATTCCAATTATTCATAATTTTGTGCTGGTATGAGTTAGTAAGTACCGGCACCATACTTGAGTACCATATTCAAGATGTGGTCTTACTATGGTTGTATATAGTGCCTTGAGAATTTCTGGACCTAAATATACAAAGGTTTGCCTAGTGAGACCCGCAATCTTGTTTGCTTTATTAATTTTCTCTGTTAGGTGGTCTGAGAATGTTAATTTGTTATCCACAGTTACTCCTATATCCTTTTCTGCACTGGTCTTAGTAATGGCATTAAACAAAACAGTTATGATCCTCAACTTGACACCTTCCCATTCTCATGGTCTTGCTTTTATCTGGTGGAAATCGAGCATCCATTTTTCTGACCATCTTACTTCATCTAGGTCTTCCTGTAATCTACTGAAGTCTTCTCTCTCACCATTTTTTCTGAACAACTTTTTTTCTTCAGCATACAGGTATACTTCACTATCATACTTAAATTACTTCAGGTAGGTCATTGATAAATAAAATAAACAGTATCAGACCAAGCTCTGAACCTGGTGGGACACCACATGTAACTGCTCTCCATTCACCTTAACCCTCTGTTGCCTTCCTGTCAAGCAGTTCTTCATCCACCTCAGAATGTTTCCCTCAATCCTGGAACTGTTTACCTTCTCCATAAGTCTCTTACGTGGTACTCTATAGAAGCCTTTGTAAAGTCGCAGTAGATAACTGCAATTGCTTGTCCCTTGTGAATAGACTCTGTCCATTTATCTAAGACCTGAATGAATTGAAGCACAGTAGATTGTCCTGATATAAATTCAAACTGCCTGTTGCTGAATAGGTTATGTTCTTTCATATGTAACATGATTTCCTCCCTCAGTAGTGATTCCATTATTTTACTGAATATACTTGTCAGGCTCACGGGTCTGTAATTTCCTGGATCACCCATATTTCCATTCTTGAAGATCGTGGTAACATGAGCAATACACCAGTCATCTGGTGCTTCTCCTTCGTTTAGGGATTTTTCAATTACAGTATTATCTTAAGCGGCTCAAGTAGTTCTACGGCTAATACTTTTATAATTATTGGATGCACACCATCGAGAGCTGGGGACTTATGTCGCTTAAGCTTTTGGTTTATCTTCTGCATCTTATCTTTTGCAATATCCATAATTCCCAAGCTTGGTGCATTTCCTAATTTAGCCATTGGCAGTTCACCTTTCGGTTCAGTGATGAAAACCATTGAGAATCTGTCCTAGAGGACCTTTGCTTTTTCTTCATCACATGTGTTTACCTTCTACTCATCATCCTTGAACAGGTCCGCTATTATAGATTTTGTTCTTGTCTTTGATATCACATATTTCCAGAAAAGTTTTGGGTTTTCCTTGACGTGTCTGGCAAATTTCTTTCTCTTCAGTTTCACAGCATTTATTGTCCCCCACCGGATTTATTATTTAGTCTCCTGTATGCTGTTTCAACTTCTGCATATGTTCCACTTGCATGTGTGTTTGTGTTTCTCTTCATCTCCTTCAGTCTCTCCTATAATCTTTGTTTCTTCTTTACTTTAGACCAAAGTTTCTTATTCATTTGTAGATTCTCATTGTTTCTCTTCCTTCTGTTAAGTCCACTTGGAATACTTTTATATGACACACTCATCACTGATTTCAATTTACCAAAAAACTTTTTCCACTATTGTTATATGGATAGTTCACATGACAGGTGTTGGTGCCAGTTAGTGTCCAGGTGTCTCTTTATCAGTTGGCAATCAGCCCTCTCATACAGATAAGCTGTCTTCTTGCTACTAATTTCCATCTCCTGTAAGTCTCATTTAACACGTATACAGACATGGTCACTTCTGCCCAGTGGACTGATCTCCTCTGTGATTAATTCATCATTACTGAAAAGATAGATAGAATTTATATCTTCTCGGAAATTCTCGTAAGTATGTATGGGTGGGTAATGTTAGCGTGTGGCTGTGAATGGAAAATATTTGTACATAAAGCTTTTAATTATTATTATTATAACTATTAGTATTAGTATTGTAATTATTATTATTTTTGTTATTATTATTATTATTATTGAAGAAATTGTATAAAAAAATTATATATATATATATATATATATATATATATATATATATATATATATATATATATATATATATATATCCTTAGCATTTTCAAGAGCCTCTGCTCTCCCTCCCAAAATTGTAACACCTTTGAGAGAGAGAGAACATATTTTCCTGATAGCGCTAAAGATTTATAAAATATATAAATTTATCTTAATATCATTCATTATTAGTCTACCACAATTTTAAAATTATAATAATAATAATTATTATTATTATTATTATTATTATTATTATTATTGTGTGAATCTGTACTTCTTTATTTTATACAAGTTAATACTGATAATGTGGTGATTAACCAAGGGAGAGGTAATAGTTGAGTTAAGTAGTACATATTCAACATAAATGGATTTAACACAACTTTATAGTGATTCAACAGTGATGGATCCAGGGCAAAGGTCATTTAAATGTACTCAATATCTCCGGGATGATCTCATTTCGGACCTTGTTCAACCATTAAAGGCAGTTCAATTTCATAGCTCTAATTAGCATGTGAGACTCACTTTGTTCATTGGAGTAATGAAGTTTTGTAAAGTCTTCCTATGTAGATATTAAACGTGACATATGTATAAATAATATAGAACTGTTGCATTTACTTTTCAAAGATGGTAAGAAAATACCCTTTGAATAAAATCACAACACATATATAAGATATTTATTAATTTTGAGTAGATAAGAGTTGAGATCACGATAGTAAAAGGGACCGTTGTGCGAGCCTTCATTCTCCAACTTCAACCTGTCATGTGTTCACCTCCATTCGCATGGGGATTAATTTTGACATATATAATGACTAACAACAACTTACTTTTACTCCCTCAGTTAAGGAAAATTCTCAAGAAATTTCTTATAAGGTTAAGGTTTGGTCACATTAGGTTAGGTTAGTTCTCCCCAGTTAAGAAACAAGTTGATGACTGAAGTTTATTTTTTACTTGGTTTCCATATTTATCAATGTTTTGTATTTTATTTCACATGCTTGGGGTGTGAAAATAAACACTTACATTAGTATTTTATTTCCTATATATATATATATATATATATATATATATATATATATATATATATATATATATATATATATATATATATATATATATATATATATATATATATATATATATATATGAATCATTTTTTTTTACCCCGACCGGGACTCGAACCTAGGACTTATGATTACTAAGTCAAGGCGCTAAAAATGATTCATGTTTTCACATATATAATGTGCTTATTGGATATATATATATATATATATATATATATATATATATATATATATATATATATATATATTGACTCTGTGTGGTTCAAATAATTGATATGAAAGTATTCATTACACTGGTTTCTTATTAATTTTTTTATTATTATTAACATCGACCCCACACAAAAGTGGGAAAAGATGTAGATGAAGAAGAAGATTATTATTATTATTATTATTATTATTATAAAAGTGGGAAAAGATGTAGACGAAGAAGAAGAAGATTATTATTATTATCATTATTATTATTATTAGTATTATAATAGAAGCTTTCGCTGTTTAGCTAGTAAATGTTATATATTAAAATTTGAACTTCTAAGATTCTAAGATTGTTCAAATGAAAAAAAAAAATTGCCAAGCACCTGTAAGGCCGCTTTCACACTAAAGTAGCACGTCGCACATGGCATGCCACGTGGCACGCCATTTGAAAACAAACATCCGTAAATATATGAGACCTTTAACACAAGTGGCGTGACACGTCCCTTGTGTCGATTATAGCACATGGGACATGTCACGCCACTTCTGTATGAAAGGTTTCATATTTTTCAGGATGTTCATTTTCAATTGGCATGCCACGTGCGACGTGCCACATTGGTGTGAAAAAGAAAAGGAATATTCCATAAAACATACACTTTCTTGTATCAAGATTTTTAAAGATTTTATTTTTATTATTAAAAGGCAATTTTACTTTTTTTTATGGATGTTTCTTATCTTTCATAGATCCTTTTTTTACAGCACTAACTCCCACTTTTATGGGTCTTTTTCTACCGTGGTTGTAATAAGTAAAATTTTCTTTAACTGTTTCACTGACAACTGTTGCTAGGTAACATATTACTTGATCTAGTGGAAAAAAGTCATATTTATTCATTTTGCTTTGCTTTTGTTTTAATTGTTTATTATTTGTTAAAATATTTCATTAATTTTCATTAATTGTCGACTTAGCAATTATCATGCCATCAGTGAGAGCATGTTCCTAACTTGGGAATGGGTGGCTCATTAATATAGTTGTTTGACTTTTATGTCATCGTGAGCAGACGTTTCTAACGAAATTACAGGAATTGGAGTTTTCATAGGCTCGATTTCTTAAACAGTGTAAACCTAGGATACCATATTGTTAGTAGACACACAAATGGATTTCATAAACGCGTCTGATGCGGTTCTGTGTATGGCTAGGATTCCGTACGGGATCCTAGCTATACACAGAACTGCGTCAGATGCGTTTATGAAATCCATTTGTGTGTTTATGTACGGGATCCTAGCCATACACAGAACCGCGTCAGACGCGCTTATGAAATACATTTGGGTGTGTCTAGCTAACTAACAATATGGTGTCCTAGGTTTACACTGTTTTAAGAAATCGGACCATAGTGTTAGCCTTCAAGTCCCTTGAGCCTCCATAGGATTAAAATAGTACCGAGATACAGTGGTAAATGTTTACCATCACACACCCCAGGTAAGTAATTATCTTATAGAATGTATGATATTAGGTTTAGGTTAGTTCATCCCAGTTAAGGAAAAAACTAACTGAAATAAATATTATTTTCTTTGAATGTATTGGTAATATTAATTTTATTCTTGGGGGGGGGGTGATAGTATGCATTTACCAACGGTACTTCCTTCAGATACAACAGTCGGCTAAAGCCGCCCTCACACCAAAGTGGCACGTCGCACGTGGCACGCCAGTAGAAAACAAACCCTGAAAAATATGAAACCTTTCAAACAGAAGTGGCGTGACACGTCCCATCGCACGTGACACATGGGATGTGTCACGCCACTTCTGTGCGAAAGGTTTCAAATATTTCCGAATGTTCATTTCCAACAGCCGTGCCACTTTGATGTGAATGCGGCCCAAGATGCGTCTCTCTCGTCGGCTCGAATCGGTACTAGAGACCCTTGCATTACAAAACTTTCTCTTTGACTCATAAAAATTGAAGAACCATGAATGCCTTTGCCCTCCGTCTTGTAATAAAAATATACCGCGGTAAGTAGGGTTTGCCGACACATATTCAACAGTTATCCGTTAAAAAACTAGAATGAAATCCTAAAGCTCCTGAGTAGCTGAGAGCAAAATCTTGATGGTACTCTTGTATAACCAGGCCTTGCAGAACTCCAAAAGCTATGTTGCTCTGTTGAACCGAAGTTCCTTGGTTTCCTAGGTCGCGCTGGAAGTAATACTTGTCTTTTATTAGCAAGATATATAAATCCTGTCTTCAATGGGATTTCAAATAATAAAATCGAATTAAAGTTGTTCTTGACTCGTGGAAATCTTTTGAAAATCTTAATGGTGATCATATAGCTTTGAAAAGATTTGTATTCTTTTCGGGTTAGTGAAAATGATCGTAGGCTATTCGACTGTATATAGTTCAGGATTTTATGTTTTTTTCCCTTATTATGAACTGTGTGTAAAAATATTGGTGATTAAAAGGATAATTATCAACGCTGGATTCATTTGGTTAATTAATAGTGGATCGATAATATCTGACACACAGTTCCCACACATCAGCGTTGACGTCATTATAGTAATTATTGGATTTTTCATTGACCCTGTGACCTCAGGTGACCCAATATTGGGTCACATTTTGTGTTAAGTTTTAATACTATTGTCATAATATGCAGAAAGAGACTGTGAGATATCACTTGTTTGGCTTTTCATTGGAAAGAATTTAGAGAAATTAGCTGTTATGAAATAAGTATAATGACCCACTACTACTACTACTACTACTACTACTACTACTACTACTGCAGCAAAGATTAAGAAGAAACTTTCACCATAACGTGAATGGTAAATATGAAAATGAAATAAAAGTTCATACTTGATATGTAATGTTATTTATTTAGAGTAAAACACAAGAACTTTCCTTAACTTGACCAGTTAACCTCTTCAGTTGTACTCAAGAGGTTAATTGGTCAAGTTAAGGAGAACGCTTGTGTTTTACTTCAAATATATAACATTATATAGAACTGTGAACTTTTAATTTATTTTCATAACAGTTATGATGATAATAATAATAATAATAATAAAGATAATAATAATAATAAAGATGATAATAATAATACATACATACATACATATTACATCTGCCAAAACAAGTCCTTCGCAAGAAGGCAACCGTCCTAGCCCTTGGTTGATAAGGGAGTCCGTGACGTAAAACCGGAAACATATACCTTGGCTGTTTCCCCCTTTAATTGGGGGGTAGCCGACATCAAAAAAAGGAAAACAGTTTGGGGAGAAGTTATTCTCCCCTCTACTCCCCCTCTTCTTGACGTCTCACAGGAGGTTGGTACAAGGGGGGGGGATTCCTAGTCCCCCCGCCCCGTCCACTTTTAGTCGCCTTTTACGACACGCAGGGATAATAATAATAATAGAGATAATAATAATAAATAGCAACACTGAAACAACACCTTTGCAAGCTCAGCTTGAGTATTTATAGATACCATATATTAGCTAAAATTCACTAATTATTATTTAGGGTAAAGTATTTGAGCTTTAAGCGCCTAATGAACTGCGTCAAACTAAAATTGGATCTGTCGTTATTGTAGGACTAATTAGTGCTCTCTCTCTCTCTCTCTCTCTCTCTCTCTCTCTCTCTCTCTCTCTCTCCATGTATAACAAACCCTAATGAGCTTATGCTAGGTAATTGGTTGTAGAGATTTTGCTCTGCAAATGTTTTTATATTTTATCGCACGTACAAAACACACACACACACACATATACATACCTACATGCATACTTCAAAATGTAAGGTAATGAGAATGGGTACAAGTGCAAGAAGGCCCAAGCTTGACTACTCGGTGGCAGGAGTAGAACTTCAAGAGACAGAATGAGAGAGATCTAGGAGTAAACATACTGGCCGATTTGTCTCCAGAAATGCATGGCATAGTAAGGGCAGCATATGCTTTCTTGGCAAATGTAAGGGTAGCCTTCAGGCACATGGGCAAGGAATTGTTTAGAAATATTTCTGCAGCCCCCTTTTGGAATCCACACTTCAAAAAAATGTAGTTAAGCTGGAAAAGGTTTAAAGACGTGCCAGAAATATGCAATCTCAGTTATGATGAGAGGCTGAGGGAATTAGACTTACCATCACTCGAGGCTAGAAGATTGAGGATATTTGAAGCATAGTGTTTCGAACACTTGTGTAAATTATGCTCTCTTCTTCTTCGTCTTTTTCTGTTATTATTACTATTATTACTATTATTATCATCATCATCGGTGTCCGTAGTTGTAGAAATTGTGAATATACACGTAGGCTAATATGCATATTGTAGAGTTTCAGCGGATGCTGCACCACTAAAGAAGTGCTGAATCCCTTCCCGCCGCTTCCTCTCCAGGATTTAAATTAAAAAAAATATTAAAATTTACCATGCAACATCCTGTCACGCTGTTTTATAAAGATGTATATGGACTATTAACTGTTTTCAGTAATCATTGTGCTATTTTAAGAATATCCTATGGCATGCGATAAACTGTGCTGATAAATACGTGTAATGTACGTATTAGAATACTTGTAAACGTTGGATAAATATAATAATTTGCAAAGTTCGCCATTGGATATCAACCGTGGGAATAGTTTTAAATCTTTGGCGGGAGAGATGTTGAGAAGAGAGCGACAATTTTTCCAGTTTTTGATAAATTTTTAACCATAATCAGTATATCTTACTGCATGCGATAAACTTTATGGATGAATACGCGTAATGGACAAACCAGTGTTCAGATAAACTTTGGAGGGACTATAATAATTTGCAAAGTTCACCATTAGATATCTACCGTGGGAGTATTTTTAAATCTTTGGCGGGGTGGGATGTTGTGAAGAGAACTTCAGTCTGATGGGAGGAATGTTGGGAAGAGAACTTAACTTCAGTCTGGTGTTGGCCGAGATCGGTGGTGGACGTGTGGCGTGTCGCTCTCACTTTCTCTTCCTATTCCAGCGTTTACTACTAATGGAATTTTTAAACTGATTTGAAAATACCGCATCAAGAACTGAGAATTATTTGTGAAATACTCCAAGTACGTCAATATATTCACCTGTATCACGAAACTTAAAGTGGTTTTTTCTTCTTTTATTACGTGAACTTTATGCTTATCAGCTTTTACCCAAAAAGTTTTTCGTGGTTTTTATTTGTATTTTTTTTTTTTTAGATGAGGAAGTATTCTTTTTATTAGATTATTTATTTGGTTATTCTTTTTGGTTGTATATGTGGGTAATCATATAGAGATACGTTTTTGAGATATATATATATATATATATATATATATATATATATATATATATATATATATATATATATATATATGGTTCTTTTTTTTGGTATATATGGGAAATTATATAGAAATACGTTATATATATATATATATATATATATATATATATATATATATATATATATATATATATATATATATATATATATATATATATATATATATATATATATATATATATATATATATATATATATATATCTTATATGAGTCTATTTCACGAGAAACACGTGAATAATTGTAAATGTGAATGGTTATGGCTACGTAAGGAAGTTGAAAGAAGAGTTTTTAGATCCTTAATACTTTCGAGTGTATTTATCTGAAGATGAGTAGTAAATAAATACTTGAAAGTACTTAGGATCTCAAAATTTCTTTCAATTTCCTTACGTAGCCATTCGAGTACAGTATTTTTGCAGCCAATTTTCCATACTTATTTACTTAGTAGGGAATACTAAGCCGTAATTAGAACGGTATAGAAATGTATTAAAATAATAATAATAAAAATTATTATTATTATTATTATTATTATTATTATTATTATTATTAGCTGCAAATAAATAGCACGCGGGTGCTTTTCTGATATATTTTCACCAGTTTATCTTCACTAGAGTACACAATTGCAGTTTTTGAGGTCTACAATAATTATGTGAATGTTTGTTCGTGTTTGTGTGTTTATATATATAATATATATATATATATATATATATATATATATATATATATATATATATATATATATATATAAATATATATGTGTGTGTGTGTTTGTATGCATGTATATTTTTTTGCCTAAAATAAAGCTCAAGTTTCGCAACATGATGATGTAATTATGGAACTTCGTGAAACTTTTTCAATAAAAATTGTTTATTGATCACACACGCATATATATATATATATATATATATATATATATATATATATATATATATATATATATATATATATATATATATATATGAAGCATATTTTGCTTCTGACCGGTATTTAAAGCTAGGACACATAATCAGTGTGCCAAGGGGAATACCAACTGCACAGCGGAAAATGTTGCAATTCTTCACATTCAGTAATGTCAGGATGTTTGTCACACGCACAGAAAAAAGAGAGAGAGTCGTTTGGAGTTCGAATTCCCGTTGGACTAATTTTGAAGTTATTTGCTTAGTGACATTACGCAGGCATATATATGATAGTACTACAACTACTACTAATAATAATAATAGAAGCCGGTTTTACGTCACGGACTCCCTTTTCTACCAAGGGCTATTACGGTTTCGTTCTTGCGAAGGACTTGTTTTGGCATATTTAATCATTGCCCTGAGTGCATGCCCTTGCTAACCTCAGACCGTGGCAGGGCGCTAACCCTTGACCTGCAGCCTCATAGTTGTGGACGTTACCATTTTGCCACGGTGACTACTACTACTACTACTAATAATAATAATAATAATTATTATTATTATTATTATTATTAGCCAAGCAATGAGCCCAGATGGAATAAATCAATGACTATAAATAGCCTAGGTGAGACTAGTGAAATTCATTTTATTTATATCGTAGTCGAACCTGTATTTAGCCAGACTTGGTATATTTGTAGCACATATGTGTCGATGATTAATTAAGATCTTGGTATTTTTAGTCGATGATTGTATTGTTCTCTAGGTGAGCTTATGTTTCGCTAAAATGGTTAAACTTATAGCCTAGGTTTGTCGATGTTTAGTTTGAATCATGGTATTTATAACCTAGGTGAGCCTATAGTTGGCTGAGGTAATAGTATTTATAACCTAGGTGAGCCTATATTTGGTTAAAGTATTTGTTTTTACAGCCTAGATGAGTCTAAATGTATTTAGAAGAATTGTATTTAACGTCTAGGTGAACCTATATTTAGATAGAATAGTCGCATTTTAAGCCTAAGCAAACTTGTTTCATTAATATATATATATATATATATATATATATATATATATATATATATATATATATATATATATATATATATATATACCCTAGGTCTAGAGCCTGTAGATAATTATTATAGCCTAGGTGAACCTGTTATTATATGGCTTTTTACTTGTTTATCGTTAAATTTTAGTGTGTGTGTATATATATATATATATATATATATATATATATATATATATATATATATATATATATATATATATATATATAATTATTTTTTGTATATCCATTCTCTCTTTATACAATTATGTTTTTATTTATACCGGCTTTAACACTGGAAAAGATATACAGGGTATTTATCTTAACTAAATGTTCATCTGTTAATATAATATTGCATCCTTTCCTTTGGGCTATCTGATTTAATGGTGTACACCCGGTTTCTGCCGAGTTGAAAGGGGTTACAATTTATCCTTAAATCTAATATTCAGATTTAGAAAATCCAACTACAGGGGTAGAAAACTAGCACAACTTAGGGACCCGTCCGAAACCTCGTGTAAATGGAGAGCGTTGGTGTCAGAGAATTGAGAAACAGTGATCCCATATGAATACAGGAAAAGCAGTCGACATAGATTCAGATTTGGAAACTGAAGGGCTATATATGGAAAGCGTAGGGGTCAGGATTTTTTTTTTTTTATTAGGTTAAGGATGGTTAGTTTCCTGTTCTATATATGCAGCAGTACCCGATATAACTGCTGTTGGAGTCAATTTTGTGGAGGGGAATATGATCATATTTCATGTTTATTTTTGGATTTGCGTAAAGGAAGTATGAGAATAATGATAATAATAATAATAATAGTAAATACTACTACTACAGCTACTGCCATTAATTATACTACTACTACCACTATTGCTGCTACAACTACTAATAATTATAATAATGATAATCATCATCATAATAACCATTAATAATGACAATTACTATTACAACTACTGGCACTACTACTGTTTCTAGTACTACTTCCGCTACTACTACTACTTCTGCTTCTACCACCACTACTACCACTTCTACTACTGCTACTATTAATCATAATAATAATAACAATAATAATAATAAACGCAGATATGATTGTAACTGCAACATAAAAATTTTTTACCTACAAGAATTTTATTTATAACATGTACTATTTACTCTAATGAATGCGTATATCCTTAAGTTAATTAATGTCTCACTTCAGTATTCTTATAATTTATTTCCAGTTAGGTGTTAGATAATTACTTATGAATTAAACATATAATTGCTTCTTTATCAGGAACTTTTCCCATGTACATATTGGGTCGCTGTTTCTCACTACCCTGATAGTAGACTTCTATGCTTCCTCAATGGCTGGATATGATAAGAATTTTAAATGTATTTTGAATATAAATAATATATTGATATTATAATATACTATTCTCGTTCTCTGAGAGAGAGAGAGAGAGAGAGAGAGAGAGAGAGAGAGAGAGAGAGAGAGAGACATAGGGCGGGGCGATTCTTATACCTGTGGGTTGAGGTGCAGCTGACCTTTTAACCCAGGTCAGGTTGGGTCAGTTTAAGTCATTCCTAGGTGGGCAAGAGTTATGGAGACTTAAATGCCAATCGATAAGGGGTGAGGGGTTTATTTTGATTCAGTAGCCTTATGTTGATGCTATTGACTCAGATAATTAATTTTTTCTTTTTATTATACGTGAATAATTTAATATATTTTGTATTATTTTCTTATGAATTTATGGACACCATTTTCCAAATTATTATTATTATTATTATTATTATTATTATTATTATTATGAACTTAAAACAAGTGGAGTCCTATATTTTCGCTTTTTGCTTCTCCACTGAAACAAATATATCTAGTGGTGTATTTATTCAGTGTGCTGAGTTGACAAAGATGTAATAAGGTTGAGTGTGTGTGTGTGTGTGCATAATTACCACTGTAAATATTAAACTTTTTAATTATCATTTCATCACTTATTCTAGATAAGTAAAGGTGTGCTAATGCCTCTTGCTGAGTTAACACTACTTATCATTTTTATAAATAAAATCTTTTCTTTTGTAATATCGCTTTTTGTTGTTGAATAATGTTTGAAACTTCCTTGAGATGTTTCTTAAAATAAGTAAAATTAGCACAAAAACAATTACACACACACACACACACACACACACACACACATATATATATATATATATATATATATATATATATATATATATATATATATATATATATATATATATATATATATATATTAGAATTTCAAAACAAATATTTATTACCGATTTTTTATTGCTTATTAAAAATTCCGATTATTAATTTGATATGCGATTTATATATTTAATGATTGAATAATTAAGGTCTTAATTACAGTATGTTTTATAATAGCTGTAATTACATCTATGCTATATATCATCATTTGACATTAAGTAACTGTACTTAATTACAGTATCATGTTATAGAGAGCTAAAAGATCCTCTGTAGCAATATGATGTTTAGTATGAAGGACTTACAGTGCAGTATGATGTTTAGTTTGAAGTACATCTCTAGCAATATGATGTTTAGTATGAAGCATTTATATAGCAATATGGTGTTTAGTATGAAGTTAAGTATCGATTTAGCAATATGCTAATAATGTAGCTAAGTATGTAGTGTGATGTTGGATATTCAAGTATGTACTTACTTTGTAGTATGATGTTTTGTAGTCTTGTATAAGTGTGTTTAGTGTGCTGTTTAGTACTAACACATCAGTATGGTGCGTATTGTGAAGTATTGTGATGTACTTATATTCCAGTGTGATGTTTGATATTCTAGTAAGTACTTCAGGTACTAATTATGTAATGTGATGCGATCTGTTTTACGTCGTGGAGTCCCTTTTCTACAAAGGGCTAGCACGATGCCTTCTTGCGAAGGACTTTTAGCAAGTGTGGCCGTTACCCTGAGTGTATTACCTTTGTAATCTCAGACAGTGGTGGGCCGCAAGCCCTCGACCTGCCAAATCAAAGTCGCAAGCGTCACCGCTTGGCCACGGTGGTATAATGTTTAATATTCACTTCAATACATAAAATACATATGTAGCAATATGATGTTTATACATACAATATGACTTTTAATATGTATTAAATTACTTGAATCATTATACATATACAATGGTGGTAGTCCCCTTTGTTAGTGAGGTGGCCAAGTCAAAGCACATACTTATTTACATAAAAAAGTTGACGTCATCTCACTCATCTTAGTTCCTTTGAGATAAAGGATCACCACAATTACTCTACACTAATTCACTGCTTGGGTCATCCACAGTGTATGTGGACAAAGATCATAGTGCCGTGAAAGTAGTGCTGTAAGTATTAAAAAAATAATATGCAAATTGTATTTTAAACAATTTTGTTTTTCTTTGTTTTTTCAGGTTTTGTGTCTCGAACATCTCTAAGCTTTTGTGAAATGTGAAAAATTGAAGAAAAAAGTATAAAAAAATATAGATGTGTTTAATAAGTTTGTTTTGTGAAAGTTTCACTTTTGTTCATTAAACTTTAGCGTTTGAAGATAAAGAGAGTGATTTTTTTTTCCCATTTTGCATTTCAAGAGAAAATAGATGTGATTTTCGATATAACTTATTTGATTAACTAATTTTTTTAGATTACTTGCCTAGATACGAGTAATGAATAAACTTCTATTTTGGTTAACGAAGGCAGTTTTTTTTTATATATAAGTTTTAGTGTTTCAGAACCATAATGTGACTTCGTAAATACCAGGTAAAAATAATGAGTCTTTGATTTCTTACTTGGATGTGAATGAAAATAGATACTAAATGTGATTTTCTCAAAAAAAAAAAAGCTATTGAAAGGAAAGGAAAAAATCTTAAAAATCCTACTAGGTAAAAATAATGAGTCTTTAATTTCTCACTTGGATGTGAATGAAAATAGATACTAAATGTGATTTTCTCAAAGAAGCTATTGAAGGGAAGAGGAAAAAAATTCCTATGTGCTTTAAAAAGAATAGAAAGATTAAATATAAGTTTCATATGTGATTTGATAAGTAAATCTGGTTTATATTGTCAAATCCAGTACTTGACTTTTATCGAATATATGAGACAAAAGAACAGGGTTGGTTTAGGTATATATAAAAAGATAATTTTATTTGTGAAAGAAAAAGGTGTTTATCAGAAAACGTAAATAAGAATAAGTAAAGTGACAAGAAAATAATAAAAAAAAAAATGGAATTGGCGTATGAAAAATACCTTATTTAGAAAAAAAAAATAGGCATTTATAAGAAATGAAATAAATACATTAATATATGAGTAAAAAATTAATAAGTAAACGAATAACTATAAAGATAATTCATAGTAAACAAAATAGAAACGAATAAGTAAATAATTAAATAAATATATAAATAACTGAAATAAATCTGAAAATAAAAGAGAGACTTGAAATGAACTTATATAAGAAAATTAAGCACAATATATATAAATAAATAACTGAAGCGGTAATAAATAGATGATTTATGATGTCAATATAAAAAATACATCAGTTATGAGAAAATAAGTAATTTACTAAACTGAATAAGAAAATAATTTTCTTTTGAATGGA
Organism: Halocaridina rubra; assembly: GCA_037179515.1. Classification (NCBI taxonomy): domain Eukaryota; kingdom Metazoa; phylum Arthropoda; class Malacostraca; order Decapoda; family Atyidae; genus Halocaridina; species Halocaridina rubra. The sequence continues at coordinate 26,301 of JAXCGZ010023524.1, forward strand.
TCTCTCTACAAATAGATATTAGAGTATCTAGGAAGGTAAAACTAGTGGGCCAATTCCTGATTTAACCTAATATGTTTATTAGATTCGTGCTATGGGTTCTGATGTAACTGACTACTGCTAAATAGCCTCTGTCTGCTTGCTGTTTACACGGTTACTGCTAGTAGAAGCAGTATAAAAAAGAAGAGCAAGCAGAAGCCGGAGGATAATGGAAAATGTTAAAAAACCCGGAAAATACCCGAAACAAAACCGAATCAAGCGCCGAAAAAACCCTAAAGCAGAGCAAGAAATTAAGTGCTGTTGAAGCTGGAGAGCGATAGTGAAGTCAGTACTGAGTAAGAAAATAGCTTAAAATATAGCTGAAAATTAAGCACAATTGTAGCAGACAAAAGGTAACACAATACAGAATTGAGTGCTGTTGAATTGGAAAACTTAAAAACTTAGAAATTTAAGAGCTGTTGAAGCATAAAAATAGCAATAAAGCAAAGCGCTGTTTAAGCAGAAAAGGAACACATATGAGTCGATGATTAATTAAGATCTTGGTATTTTTAGTCGATAATTGTATTGTTCTCTAAGAGGGCGACATGAAATAGGTATATAAGAAGAGCTAAGCGTAAAATAAGCTCGAAAATGACGTGAATTAATGTCAATAAAATCAGCGCTTTCAAAGAAAGATGGTATACATGATCAGATAGGAATTAAGCGCCTATGGAATATTAAAGACGACAGTCAAAGCAATATCAAGCGCGCTACGTAAGACAATGACTCAAAGAAGGACCGCAATATTGTACTGAGCTAAGCGCATTTAAGCCGGGAAGCGACATAAATAAAAAATAGTAATAAGAAAGTTAAGCGACTTAGAAAAGAAAGAAGTCTCATTGAAAATGAATATGATATTAGGAATAAGTATCATTGAATAGGCAAAAGACGTCATTAGCAAGCGCCTCCTAGGCAGAAAAACGACACCATTTAGGATTAAGCGACTTAAGAGTTGAAAAATATTACCCCTAAAATAAACACTACAAAACGGGTGAGCAACATAGCAAAAATAAGCGCCATTGTGCAGAAAAATAGCAAAACAAAAATAAGCGCTATTTCAGCAGGAAAATAAAGCAGAATTAAGTGCCATTTGAGCAGGAACAAAAGTGCTCATTATTTAGAAAAACTACACCCAAAAAATAAGCGCTATCAAAGCAGAAAACGACGTTACTCAAATAAGCGCTATAGAGCAGGAGAGCAACACATGAACTCTTGCAGGGGTTCTGTTGCCTAATTAACGCTTCTGTTCAGCATCTGCTTGCTGTTTCCTTCTGCTGGTGCTTGTCTGCTGCCACAGGAATCATGGCTGCTTCCCCTTCCTTCCTGTTTGATGTGGATGAAGGAGGCGTTGCCGATGTAGAGCGAACTCTTCCTCCACCCCTCATGTCTTCACAGGTAAGGGTGTCCATTTTTTTTAGATCAACTGTACCTTTGTTTGTGGCTTGAATTAATTTCTTATAAGTTCCAGCCGGGAAGCTGTAGAGAGATCTCATGTGTTCTTCATTTATAGTTCAAATTGTATTTTTGTTTCTATGACTCGAACTAAATTCTATTTAACATACTCCAAGGAAACAGGTATCGCGTTTTCAGTTCAAGTTATACTCCATTTTTAGTTCAAGCTGTGCTCTGGGCTATGGCTACAAATGATGACTGTTCATTTTGTCCGAAAAAAAAATAAAAATAGGTTTTTCATGTTTAGTTCTAACAATCTCCAGGACTGTAACTTGAACTCATCACTATTCACTTTACACCAAAGAAAGTTCATCCTCTCATGGCTACACCGGTTGGGTCTTTATATTTACTTCAAACTATGCCCTAAGCTGTGGCTTGAATTGATTCACTATTTAGTTTAGCTCTATGGCTTGAACTGATTACTATTCCGCCCATACCAAAGAAATATCAAAAGACGTTTTCTCCCTTTATGGACACAAAGGTAGGTTCTTCATTTTTAGTTCAAGCTATGCCCTGGGTTGCGACTTGAACTCATTGCTATCCATTTTCAGTGTAGCAAAGGAACCGCACGTCATTGCATTCATTCTTAGTTCAAACAATGCCCCGGGATATGGCTTGTACTGATATCAATGCAGTTTAATTCAGATATATTCAAGATTGTAAAGAGACTTCTTATCATGGTTACACAGGTGTTTATTAGTTCCTAGTGGAAATTAAACCCTAAGCCATGGCTTGAACTGATCAAGAATATTTTTTTTGAAATATCACAGAGATCTTCCATCACACTTTCTCTGGTAAGTTTTTCAGTCTAAATTCAGGCTTTGCCCCGGGCTGTCGCCTGAACTAATCAGTATAAAATTTTAAAATTATGAGTGACGATCCATTACACTTTCACCAGTAGGTTTTCCTTTATTAGTTCAAGTTGTTTTCAGGAATATACCTTGAACTAATCATTGGTCATTTTCAAGCTATCAGAATTTAATGTCTTGTAGTTGGTCAGAATTTGAGATTCATTAAAAGTGTATGTTGCTGTGTCAGTAGTGATGAGCTCAAATTTTGTAATTATTTGTAATTATTTTTGTAATTAAGAGCTGCCGGACGGGTCTCTGTTCCTTGATCGAAGTCATAGACTACACACACCTCATGATGTAGATTAAAGGGGGGTTTACGCGGTCAAACGGTTCGTCGAACGCGTGTCGACAGACAAGTGTTTGAAGTGATGTTCGAACGTGTGAACGGGGTATTTGGTTATCGAACACGTTTGTCGAAACGTGTTCGACAACCAAATACCCCGTTCACACGTTCGAACATCACTTCAAACACTTGTCTGTCGAACCGCGTTCGACGAACCGTTTGACCGTGTAAAAACCCCTTAAGAAGGAACCACCTATGTAGAGACCTCTCCTCCCATTATTGTACACCCTTTCCTCATTAATGGGATTTTTAGTTTAAACTTTTCCCCTCACTCTGTCTTGAACCAATCTCGGTAATTTCAAAATTCAGATATTTCTCGTAAACAAGGAATGATTTTGCTGAACTCTTCAATAGTATGTATCAAAGTCACATTGATGATAATGAGTGGTTCTAGTAAATGCATGCATGCATCCATCCATCCATACATACATACATACATACATATATCCATGCAGAGGGAAACATAGAGGCGATATTCTTTTCCATTACATAACATTATTAACTATTTAGTAAACCTAACCTGGTTTTCTTAACTATATATCATAAACCATTACTGTAATTAAATTATTTTTTAAATTTATTTTTTTATTATATGGAGAAGTTGGAAGGGCTTTAACTTCTATTTCTGTTACAGATAAAACAGTATGGAAGGAAGTTCTATATGTAATTTTATTTTTCTATTTTGCATGGCTAAGAGAGAGTTATATTATATGTTGTAGGTTTTCAGTCATAGGTTGATTGATTGCCTCGTTGACACTTAAAATCGCCATTATTTAATCCCGGAATGACTTGGGGAAAATTAGAACCGACTTTATAAGAACTTGTTCCTAGCCTGACAGGTCCCTGAACTGCGGACACAAACCTCAAACAGCTGACCTTTGAGGCAGAGAGAGAGAAAGAGAGAGAAAGAAAGAAAGAGAGAGAAAGAAAGAAAGAGAGAGAGAGAGAGAGAGAGAGAGAGAGAGAGAGAGAGAGAGAGAGAGAGAGAGAGAGAATGAAGTGAAATAGAAAATAAAAAGATGTATGAAATACCTATACATTTGGTATTTGGATAAGCAAAGGTATCTCATGTGATTTTCCAAGTCTTAATTTTTGAATGCCTAACCTGAAAATTGTTATTCTATATCTGCTTCAAATTGTCTGCAGTAGTACGGAATTTAAATGATAGCACTCAACAAGGGCTATTGAAAATATTGTCACAATGATTACTCTTCAAGTACTCTTCAATTATTACACTATATTTTATTATTAATTATGATATTTTAAATTAATTGCATTTAATTATTTATTATTAATTATGATATTTTAAATTAATTGCAAATTCTATTAGTATGTTATTTTTACATAACCACATAGATTGTAATGTTATCAACTACAATATGACTGGGAGTGCCCATGTGCACATGTCCCCATGTACAGTTATCTGAATAAATAAAAAAAAAAAAAAAAATGAATGCAGTACTTGTAAACGTATTCTTTAGAAATACTCTATAACACACACACACACACACACACACACACACACACACACACACACATATATATATATATATATATATATATATATATATATATATATATATATATATATATATATATATATAATTTTTTTTATTCCTTTTACGAGCATCAATGAAAAGTGAGATTTGAACGCTGGTTGATGAAGACTCACTCTTGGAAAAGGACATTCTGGCCCTTATGAAAGCAGCCCTTCCAAGCCATCGTCTTTTTCCAAAAGAATTCTATTCATCATTGTTTATTTAACAGCCTTGCGATGGAAGACCTTTGAAAAATAGCACACCAAGTCCTCAAGAGACTTTTCCAAAAATTATTTTTTTAGAAGGGGTCTGGTACCTCAATGGGAGAAACACTCTCTATATTCTCTCTTCAACGGAGATATATGAGGCATGATATTTTGATACGTGTATTCCGAAAGCTAGCACACGACGTCCTCAAGAGACTTTCCCTAAAATTCATATCTGGAGAAGAGATATGTTACCTCTGTAGGAGAAGTTATCTATATACACTTTCCAGCTTAGATATTTTGAGGAAAGAAGTTTTGAGACTTCACGTAACTTATGCAGTTCTCACTTCATACGGTACCCTTATATAGATAGATACATAGAGAGAGAGAGAAAGAGAGCGCTCTAGTTTGATTGCGTTTTACATATATTCTATAATGGCGATTTGTGTTTTAATATCATATAGTCATATTTCTTAATTTTCTTCCATTCCTTTACTCGCCTTTCCGCTAATCATAAAACTTCCAATCTCTCTCTCTCTCTCTCTCTCTCTCTCTCTCTCTCTCTCTCTCTCTCTCTCTCTCTCTCTCTCCTCTCTCTCTCTCACATATCCTGTACCTCTTTCCTGTTCTTTCTTCAGCTTCCGTCTCCCTTTCGCTTCCTGCACATTCTCTCTCTCTCTCTCTCTCTCTCTCTCTCTCTCTCTCTCTCTCTCTCTCTCTCTCTCTCTCTCTCTCTCTCTCTCTCTCTCTCTCTCTTTTGTTTTATTTATTTATTCAGATAACTGTACATGGGGACGTGCACATGGGCACTCCCAGTGATATTGCAGTTGTTAAACATTGCAATCTATATTTGGTTATGTATAAATCAAATATTATTAGAATTTGCAATTCATTATAAATATCATAGCAAGTAATTAAGAATAAAATGTAGTGTCATAATTGACTGACGGCTGAAGAGCACTCTGCGATTATTAATTAAGAGTAATATGGTTTACATGTATTAATGGCAGAATCTCTCTCTCTCTCTCTCTCTCTCTCTCTCTCTCTCTCTCTCTCTCTCTCTCTCTCTCTCTCTCTCTCTCTCTCTCTCTCTCTCCTCTCTCTCTCTCTCTCCTCTCTCTCTCTCTCTCTCTCTCTCCTCTCTCTCGTTGACTTCGTGGTCCCAGAGGATCCTGGAGGCTTTGCACTTTTGTGGTTTATATTTCAGTGCTGGGCTTGCTTTGGCTCTGTTTACTGACAGTCTCTCTCTCTCTCTCTCTCTCTCTCTCTCTCTCTCTCTCTCTCTCTCTCTCTCTCTCTCTCTCTCTCTGTGTGTGTGTGTGTGTGTGCGCGTGCGTGCGTATGTATGTGTTTCGAGTACTTTATATAAAAAAACGCTAATTTTGGAAAACCTTTTTTCCCATAAATATCACCGCTAAAAATGGTCACTGCCATTTTTTCCCTGACAGCTTTCCTTATAACCTAATTTCATATACCTTTTTTCTTATTTCGGTTCTTTTCTGCCTATAATATAGAGCGTGCTTACGTCACTTAGTCACGTGTTAACTCTAGAAAGTTTGAAACAAATCTGGAGGGTTTGTGTGTGTGGATCTTTTTAGATGCTGTATTTTAATTCCCCCAAAATATGTGTCCTTGTGAGTGTAAATATATTTATATATTTTTTTGCATGGGATAACCATTTTAGGGTTGAGTAATTGCAAGTCAGTTTTTATTTGCAATGTATTTAGGATGCAATGTGTGTATATAGGGGATTGTTATATTTTACTGAAATAAT
>JAXCGZ010023525.1:0-35000 GCA_037179515.1 Halocaridina rubra
TTTACACATTTTTTTATGATATATATATATATATATATATATATATATATATATATATATATATATATATATATATATATATATATATATATATATATATATATGTTTGTATGTGTATATATATACACGCATACATACACATACACACACAGTTATTGACTGGAGAACCTTATTTTACAACAAATCTGTACAAGAAATGTATGACATCTTTTGTGAGAAATATGGGAAGATAGTAGATTGCTGCATACCTGTCACCAAAGTAGGTGCAATTCATGCCAGAGAGAAATGGTTCGATAATGAGTGTAAAAGAGCTAAGGAGTGGAGAGACAAATGCTGGAAAAGGTATAGGAGGAGAAAAAACATAAATGCCTGGCAAACCTACAAAAGAGCAAGAAATGACTACCTAAGTAAAAGGAGAGAGGCAGAGAGAGACTATGAGAGGGACATCACCAAGAAGGCTAAAAAAAATCCCAAGCTTTTTCACAGCTTTATCAGAGGAAAACTGAAGGTAAAAGAACAGGTTTTAAGGCTAAAGAGAGCGGATGGAAGCATCACTGAGACGGATAAAGATATCTGCAAAGAATTGAACAAGGAGTTTCAGTCAGTATTTACACTAGAAAATACCCCACCCCCTCATATTGCAGAGATAGAAGCTCAAAAGCCGGTATTAGAGAACATCAACCTTACAGCCACAGAGGTATTCAAAGCGCTGATGGATTTAGATGTTCATAAAGCTACAGGTCCTGATGACATATCCCCTCACGTGCTTAAAAAATGCGCAAACTCTTGTCAGTGAGGCAACACGGCTTCAGAGAAGGCAGATCAACAGTAACAAACTTATTAGAAATTTATGATGAGGTAAGCCGAATCTTACAGGAAAGAGAGGGCTGGGCAGATTGCATATTCCTAGACTTCCAGAAAGCGTTTGACACTGTTCCACATGGGAGACTAATTAGGAAGCTGCAAGCAATGGCTAGAATAGGTGGAAATGTCTTGGAATGGATAAAAACTTACTTAGAAGAAAGGGAACAGAGAGTTAGAATAAGACACTCAGTGTCTGAATGGAGAAGAGTTAGTAGTGGAGTTCCACAGGGTTCAGTTTTAGGGCCACTTTATTTTCTTGTATATGTAAATGACCTACCAGAGTCTGTAAATTCATTCATGAATATGTTTGCAGATGATGCAAAGATTGTGAAGAAAGCAAAAATCGACAACAATGGTAGAGAACTTCAGGAGGATCTAAATAGTCTGCATGAGTGGTCAGAAAAGTGGCTAATGAAATTCAATACTTCAAAATGTAAGGTAATGAGAATGGGTAAAAGTGCAAGAAGGCCCAAGCTTGACTACTCGGTGGCTGGAGTACAACTTCAAGAGACAGAAAATGAGAGAGATCTAGGAGTAAACATACTGGCAGATTTGTCTCCAGAAATACATATAAATGGCGTAGTAAGGGCAGCATATGCATTCTTATCAAATGTAAGGGTAGCCTTCAGGCACATGGACAAGGAAATGTTCAGAAATATTTATGTAACCTATGTGAGGCCAAAACTCGAATATGCAGCCCCCTTTTGGAATCCATACTTGAAAAAGCACATAGCTAAGCTTGAAAAAGTTCGAAGACATGCCACGAAACTGGTGCCAGAAATACGCAATCTCAGTTATGATGAGAGGCTGAGGGGATTAGACTTACCATCACTCGAAGCTAGGAGATTGAGGGGGGATATGGTGACAGTCTTTAAATTCCTTCATGGTTATGATAGAGTGGATAGGGATCGATATTTCGATATGGCTGGCTCTAGAACTAGAGGTCATAATTTGAAGCTTCGTAAGAAAACTGCTTTGCAGGATGTAAGGAAATACTTTTTCAGTGTAAGAGTAGTTGATAATTGGAATTGGCTAAGCGAGGAGGTAGTTAATGCTATCTCAATCCATAGTTTTAAGGACAGGTATGATAGGAATCACTAAGTATAAAATGGAACCGATCAGAAGACGGGAAGATACGAGCTTTGGGCTCTTTCCCGTAAACACAATTACGTAAGCACACACGCATATATATATATATATATATATATATATATATATATATATATATATATATATATATATATATATATATATATATATGTGTGTGTGTGTGTGTGTGTGTGTGTGTGTGTGTGTGTGTGTGTGTGTGTGTGCGTATGTGTGTGTGTATGTATGCGTGTACATATATACACATACAAACATACACACACACACACACACACACACACACACACACACACACACACACATATATATATATATATATATATATATATATATATATATATATATATATATATATATATATATGCATGCACACACAATAGTGCTGCGGGTCGGGAATATTTCGATTACTAAAGAACGATTCGCGAAATTGCTTTTCCACAAATACCCTCACACATTTAAAAGTGTACTCAGTGAGTTGCTAGAAAGACAGGGGCTATCAAACCAAAGCCAGCACTACCCTCTCATTTTTATTTCATTTCTAAAGATGTTTTGGAGTATATAAGATATACGACTCCTCGTGTTAAAAGAATAATAATAATAATAATAATAATAATAATAATAATAATAATAATAATAATAATAATAATAATAATAATAATAAGACTAATAATAACAGCGTGTCAATTACATCACAGACTCAGTCATAAACAGTCATAAATGACTGGAGAACGAAAGTTCAATTCCACCTATCATCGGAAGAGACAATCACATATTTGGAATTAAAATCAGCCGATGACCTCAGCATATTCAGGGAAACGAAGTTATCTATAAAAATAAATATGTATATAAATGAGCAAAGTTTGAAATCAAGCACTTTGGCCATATCATTGATAAGAAAATGTCACTCATATCTAATCAATTCTGAAAATTCTCTAAACTATGATATATAAATATTTGACATAATAACCAATGGTATTCCAAGGTTGAAAATACGTGAATGTTTGCGTTTACGTACGTAGGGAAGATAATATATGTATATACACATACACACACAAATATATGCAGTGAACCATAATTTCATATATATATATATATATATATATATATATATATATATATATATATATATATATATATATATATATATATATATATAGAGAGAGAGAGAGAGAGAGAGAGAGAGAGAGAGAGAGAGAGAGAGAGATAGGCTATGTGTATATATACATGTATATATGTACGTATGTATATAGTGAAACCTTAACATTATACATCTACAATCTAAAAAAAGGGAATGAGGCAAGGTATATATATATATATATATATATATATATATATATATATATATATATATATATATATATATATATATATATATATATATATATATAGAGAGAGAGAGAGAGAGAGAGAGAGAGAGAGAGAGAGAGAGAGAGAGATAGGCTATGTGTATATATACATGTGTATATATGTACGTATGTATATGGTGAAACCTTAACATTATACATCTACAATCTAAAAAAAGGGAATGAGGCAAGGTATATATATATATATATATATATATATATATATATATATATATATATATATATATATATATATATATATATATATATATATATATATATATGTATGTATGTATGTATGTATGTATAATATATATATATATATATATATATATATATATATATATATATATATATATATATATATATATATATATATATATATATATGTGTGTGTGTGTGTGTGTGTGTGTGTGTGTGTGTGTGTGTGATTACCTAATTGATTACCTAATAGTGCTTACGGAAAAAAAACAAATCTCGTATCTTCTCGTCTCCTGATCGGTTCCATTTTGTACTTAGTAATACTTATCATACCTGTCCTTAATACTGTGGATTGAGTTAGCATTAACCACCTCCTCGCTTAGCGAATTCCAATTATCAACTACTCGTACACTAAAAAAGTGCCTCCTTACAGCCTGCAAGGAAGTTTTCTTACGAAGTTTCAAACTATGACCTCTAGTTCTAGAGCCAGCCATATCAAAATATCGCTCCCTATCCACTCTATCATAACCATGAAGGAATTTAAATACTGTCACCATATCCCCCCTCAATCATCTAGTTTCGAGAGATGGTAAGTCTAATTCCCTCAGCCTCTCATCATAACTGACATTGCGTATTTCTGCCACCAGCTTCGTAGCATGTCTTTGAACTTTTTCAAGATAAGCTATGTGCCTTTTCAAGTATGGATTCCAAAAGGGGGCTGCATATTCGAGTTTTGGCCTCACATAGGTTACATAAATATATCTGAACATTTCCTAGTCCATGTGCCTGTAGGCTACACTTACATATGCTAAAAAAAGCATATGCTGCCTTTACTATGCCATTTATATGCATTTCTGTAGACAAATCTGCCAGTATGTTTACTATTAGATCTCTCTCATTCTCTGTCTCTTGAAGTTGTACTCCTCTCACCGAGTAGTCAAGCTTGGGCCTTCTTACACTTGTACCTATTCTCATTACCTTACATTTTGTAGCATTGAATTTCATTAGCCACTTTCCTGACCACTCATGCAGCCTATTAGATCTTCCTGAAGTTTTCTACCATTATTCTCGTTTCTTACTTTCTTCACAATCTTTGCATCATATGCAAACATTTTCATTAATGAATTTACAGACTCCGGTAGTAGGTCATTTACATATACAAGGAACTAAAGTGGCCCTAAAACTGAACCCTGTGGAACTCCACTACTAACTCTTCTCTATTCAGACACTGTTTTTCTTACTCTAACCCTCTGTTCCCTTCCTTCTAAGTAAGTTTTTATCCATTCCAAGACATTTCTACCTATTCTAGCCATTGCTTGCAGTTTCTTAATAAGTCTCGCATGTGGGACTGTGTCAAATGCTTTCTGGAAGTCAAGGAATATGCAATCTGCCCAGCCCTCTCTTTCCTGTAAGATTCGACTTACCACATCATAAAACTCCAATAAGTTTGTTACTGTTGATCTAACTTTGCAGACTATGCTGGTCAAGGAAACTGGTCTATAGTTTAGAGCCGTATCCCTCCTTCCCTTTTTGAAAATAGGTATCATGTTCGCTTGTTTCTAGCATCTTGGAATCTCCCCTGACTCCAGTGACTTTTTAAATATGATACTTAGTGCCACTGATATTGAGTTTGTGCATTTTTTAAGTACATGAGGGAATATATCATCAGGACCTGTAGCTTTATGGATATCTAACTCCATCAGCGCTTTGCATACCTCTGTGACTGAAAGGATGATGTTCTCTAATATTTGCCCATGAGCATCTATCTCTGCAATCTGAGGGGGTGGGGTTGTTGTAAGAACTTAATCACAACATTACTATTAATACCAGAAGGGTGCAAGGCAAGAATGGACAAGCGGTGGTTCCTTTAACTTCTATTTATTCTAGAGTACAACATATTTGACGCCTCAATGCCCCCCGACCCTATGACTATCAAAATCTATATCTGTTCGTGCCCCTGGGAAAATACTGACTGACTGAGCTCTCTGTCTGCCTCGGGGATTCTTGAAATACCCAACGGGCAGGGCGTGTCACGTAATCCATTTCTGCCAATAGACTTCAGGTTCAAAGAGGAGTCCCTCCTCTTTGGGGAGGGGCTGTTACAGCAGGCCTATTGAACAGAAGAAGTTCTAAATTGCCTGCAGCTATTGGGGCATCTCTCTCTCCAGGGCGTGTACATACACATATGGGTTAAATCTTTACAACCTTTTGTGGTGTTTTCGAGGACCGAGGGTCCCTTATCTTTTAGGCCTCTTGGGGTGCATGGCGCCGGAAATTAGTTCCATGTGTCTAGCTATAAATCTTGGTGGTACCAAGGGAAAACATGCCCTGGACCCAAAACCCAATAAAAGTGAGGGCATGTAATAAAACATCTGTGCCCTCGACCGTTACTCCTCAAGATTTGTTACAGTTTCAGATCCTGGCTGCAGCAGGCTTTCATGTGACTTCAGCAAGACTTCAGTCATGCGACATCCCCCTCGGCCAAACTAATATTTCTCTATTTCAGCAGCAGCATGGGTTATCTTTTGAGAGCTCCTTTATATATCCTAACTGACATTAGTTTACAATAAAACAGGGCCGAATTATTCAAGCTATTATCTAAGAATTCCTATTTCTATGAACTTCTAAACAGATTACAGGAACATAGCATTATTCTTATAGCTTAATAATAATCTAACAGATGAACTTGTCTGGATGATCTAGAGCATGCAGGGAGTCTATTTCCTTGTGGGAAATTCTTTAATACAAACATATTCCTATACTAAGAAAAAAATAAAGTTACTCATTATTATTACAGTATATAATTAATCATTATCAAACATTAATTAAGATCAAAAGCCAGTTTAGATCATAACGGTACTTTATCTATTTCTCTCCCTTCTTTTTTTTTCAAAAGATTTACAAAACTTGGTTAGTTACAGTAAAAATATGAATCATGTAGAACATTGGCAAACAAATCATGTAGAGTATTAGCATGTATGAACATTTAAAATGCGATAGTCAACAACATAATATTATAAATGTAGGCTTAGCATGCACAATCAATAAAGGGAAATTATTATAAGAAACCTCATCCTATAATTTCTATTCCTATCATGTTACTATGGGGCATTGATTTGTCTTAAAATTAGGACTTAAAACTACTTTCTTCTATTCTTGGAGGAACGTTTTTTCCTTCATGTCCTCCAGGCGCTGTAGGGGACTATGGGATTTGCTCTTCTCTTGATCTCATCAATTCGTTTACGTGGCTTCTAAGGCGTTATTAAGATGTTTTAAAAGACTTCTGTTTCCTCTCCCTTGCTCATGAAATTCTTGCTAGGCGTTATATAACGGTATCCATGTTTCCTCTTGTTTTCACTCCCCCGCCGTACTCTTCATTGCAGGCCCAGGTCTGTACACATACCACGAATTCTCTTCCTCCTCTGAAGAGTGGCAAGACAAATCGGAGAGCGATCGATGCATCTATACTGAACCCCTCAAACCTGGCTTCATCCCATCCCTGAGGTAGGTCTTGACTATAACCACCCCTTTTCGGACACCTGCAACGTCACATCAGCTATCTCTTCTGTAGCTGCAAAACACGCGTACATATAAAGCAGATTCTCAGGACGAAAATTTGAACCTATGTCACTAATACAGTTGGAAGAAAGGCTCCATATGACTTCGGGATACAAACAATGGCCATATGTCCGTAATCCGGGGCCATACTTTGCCTCCACTGCAAGTGCTTGCAAATCTCTATTCAATGGGCAACAAGGACTTGTTTGAGAGAGAACAAAATCTAAAGAATTTTAGAACTTGCAGGTCGGGGCTGCCTGGAAATAGAGTGGAAATGGATGGTATGCATCTACACCATTAGATTGTTATTCCAAGATACTTAGGACTTAGCTGAGAAACTGATACATAACATTACTTTACTATAGATATAAAAAAAACAATCATTAAATGCTGAGAAAAGCCACTAAAGAAATATTCTTATTAGCAGTGGCTACAGTAATATCAAGCATGAATTCAGATAAAAGATACAAATCATCAGGTTACTGCTGATTGCAGTGCAAAAATAATAATTAGCAAAAGGCCATTGAGAAATAGCTACAATAACAGCCAACATAGTAATAATAATACTAATAATCATGATCATAATAAGAGTAATAAAAATGAAATAAAAATACTAAATCAGGAATAGCAATATATATACAATTGAGACTGACATTCAGGGTAAGAACAGAGTTCTATACTTATATTTCAAAGTAATGCTCATTCTAGCGCAGTCTCTTTTACTATTCGAATTCCTGCTGTCATAATATATATATATATATATATAATATATATATATATATATATATATATATATATATATATATATATATATATATATATATATATATATATATATATATATATATATAGAGCATAAGCGGCAACTTTCGGGTTGCCCAATTTGTCAATGGGAGTTTTACCTACTCTCTAAACAGTTGCAATATGTGGCAAAAATATTTATGCAAAAGTTGGCACTACTGATGTCTTATCAGTATTTATGCAATAACAACATGCAAAAATTTATCAACTAAAAAAAATGTAGGCACAATTATCGCCTAGCATCACTGGAAAAAAAAAATCAATGACGGCAACATTTTCTTAGCATCGATAGGAAGCACATGTCAGTCAACCCTTTTTTCTCCACCCTTCCCATCTCTCTCTCTCTCTCTCAGAGTAGAGTGAGAGAGAGAGAGAGAGAGAGAGAGAGAGAGAGAGAGAGAGAAGAGAGAGAGAGAGAGAGAGAGAGAGAGAGAGAGAGAGAGAGAGAGAGAGAGAGAGAGAGAGAGAGAGAGAGAGAGAGAGAGAGAGAGAGAGAGAGGAGAGAGAGAGATGGGAAGGGTGGAGAAAAAAGGGTTGACTGGGCGACCTTGAAATACTTAGCTGTTTCCACCCGCATGGTCAGGTGAGACGGGCCTTCCTTCCTTTAGCTGCACTGAAATTTAAAAAAATAAATTATCGCGGAGTATCCATACATAACAAAAGAATAATTAAACAAATGAAAGTGAACAAACGTGAGCAATGACTATTGGTAGAGTTTTATGTTTATTGTCAGAGGGCTATTTTTTATTCCCCAATTAAAAAAAAAAAAAGCAATAGAACTTAGTGCACAACTGCAGAAACATCGAAGCATAAATCCATTCCTTTCTGTTCAATATTGCAAAGGCCTTTACTGTAATAGCATACACATCCTTATCTATTATGACAATCTTTTTCTTGCTATAAATCAGAGGGTTGAGTCGAAGCACACTCTCTCTATAAGGCAACATATCTCTGATGAAATTAAAGCAAAATATTAAAATCATATGTGACAATATCTCTACTACTATCAACAAAAGTACAAATATCTTTTTCTTAACAAACGTCTTAAAAGGACTTAAGTATCATTAATTTATTAAATTTCAAACTCAACATATAATCTCTAATAATCTCAATTATCTTAATTAGCTCAAATGTAATAATTAATTTCACGACAATGATAGTAATTAACAATAATTATCTCTAAATAACCTTTTTCAAAAATATTTAATTATAATATATATCAAAGGGATACAGATATTAAAGATTTCTTCAATATAAAAAGAACTATATAACAAAAACGGGAATCTGAAACAATATAAAAAGTCTGTCTCTGTGTATGCAATAATAAAAACAAAATCATATTTCATTTGCAACATTAAAGAATGCATTTTGCTTAAGTTTCATAATCTCGTAAGGAGTTGTACAGGAACAATTTAAACAGAAAATATATATATTCTTCTACTAACTCAAATTTTATTTACTTCGAATTACTATTCAACAGAATTACCTCCAGAACAGGGGGAAGTTCGACATATTACTGTTCTGTCTGTTTGCTCATACTTATGCAAGTTTGGGTACTTTTATTATTACCCTCCATTTTTTATTACTTTGTTTCTCCTACTCTTATACTGCCCAAGGTTTGCCTTCAGGGCTGCAGCTGACTAGCTTTTGCGGGGAGGTGCGCATGTGGGCGCTTTTTTCTCCCCTGTTCCTTCGGCTTCTGGATCAACTTCTGCTCTCTCAAATACGGGAAACGGCTGTGTAACATTCTTGTTGTCATTTCATGTCAGCTCACACTCTTTCTTTATGACCAAGCTGAAATAATTTTGATATACATTATCATGGCTAAAACTTTATATTTTATTTTATATAGCTAACATATTCCTTTGGACAAAAAATATATATACTGCAGCTAGAACGGAAAGTAAAGAAATATTCATAGATTCACGTCCTTTATCGCGTAATATCTATCTTGGAATCTTCGTAAATCGAATAATAATCTCATTGGCGGAGTAGGGGACGAGCAAAAATAAAACAAACTTGGCATCTCAACCATATCTGGGCAGGTGGAGAATCACTTTTTCAAAAATATCCCTCAATAGATATCGCAACAGCTACATCACCTCCCATAATAATACTCTGATATGGCCTGCGCAAAGACCCGGCTGAGCAGGGGAACTACCCTCGCAGACTCCTCCCCCACCATGCGTCCTAACAGTGCTTCCCGCGATTTCACCCCCTAGAGCACCCCCCACTATACCCCCGGTCAGGCATACCCATTCTCTCCCGTAATTGTATCACTTCAAAACACTCACCCTCTTTCTCTCTGCATACTTCCCTTCTATTTACAACGTTGGTTTCCCTTCCCCTACCACTCTGAAGGAGTGTAGAGGTGAAATCTCAGTTGGGCCGTGTGGTCACATGACTGCCTCACCAGTCCTAGGTCCCTATCTACCCCCTTGAAGCAACATTTGGGTGACACTGTAAAACCCCCAATATCCCAGGGCAGCACAAATTCACTTGATTTTACTTTTATTTTTGCCTGCGTAGCGCGAAATTAAAAAAACCCATCTCTAAATAATATCACAAAATTTCTTATTCTTCAAAAAGAATTGCCACACACGTATTGTAATATCAATTTCTTCATCATAATAACATTACAAGAACGATCTGTCATCTCTGTTAAATTTTTTGCCTCACTCGATTTCTTACACTTTACGAGATTAATATAAAAAATGACTTTACAAGTACTTTAAATATCAGTACAATTACTATATCTTTATAATAACGAAGTTGGAAGATCGACAGGTCATTTCCGCATTCCTTTCTTGGAAATCACACGTGATAAAAGAAAAACCTTAAAAGCGGATTCAAGTATATTTCTCACTATAATTCTTACGTGCATTTTGGAGTATATAAAAATTCTACTACTTATATTCTATTTGTAGACTCTGTTAGTCTTCACTTTAAGGAATTAATAATGATTTTACGCGTACATTAAATCTTTTTCAGTTAAAATAAATACATTTGTGTTCTTAAAATTCAATTTAGGTATTAATACAAATTAATTGAACATACTTCAAATGCAATTATTCGTTATACTATTCAAATTATAACAAAAATGGAGTTTATTACTGCTTATAGCTATTAGTACAAATTATCCATGTTAGTAATGGGTACAGAAATTTTACTTTTATTAACTTATTAGGAGCCACACCCTTTATAGGCAGGTTGGCAGAGTCAAAGCATAAGTACAAGATAAAATGGCAGCATCCACCGACCTCAATTTCTTTTACTAATTGTCCCATTACTCACTGGATACAGATCACAAGTACTTAGCTATTTTGAGGAGGTGGTCCTGAAGAACATCATGGCAGAAGGCAATGGAGGAGGGGGTTCTTCTTCCTTCTGGGTGCAGGGGGTTCCCCCAGCTTCTCCATCTCTCATGTAGAATTGACGAATCACCATCTTCTTGGCTGGATCCGGTGACATGTACTTTTGGCAAGGGCTTTTTAACTCAAAGCCCCGGTCACACTTCGGCTCACTATGAAATATCTTAGGAATAGTTCCTTAAAAGTTTCCCAATGTTTTATCTTTGACCACTCGTCTCTGCATACGGCACTTCTCATCCGTTGACCCAAGTGTTTCAGGAAGTTGGCCACGGGAAATATGGATGGATATTCGAAGTCTTTTACATTTGCGCCGTCAAAGTATATGGATGAATCTTTGACTCGAGGTGCCTTTACAACCAGGGCACGGGGTGGGGGCATGGCATGCTGCGTTCCCTGTGTCACCACGGGGCTCGGAGCAGCAGGCTGTTCGTCGATGTTTGAGGCATCGGTTTCTCTATCAGCGTTATCGCTCATATCCTGTATTGGGAGATATTGGATCTCTGCGTTTGACATTCTCTTTTTCTTCGCACAGGTTTCGTCTGAGATTGTCTCTTAGAACGTATTCCAACGTGGGATCTTACCGCGCTGCCACCAGATGTCGTAAGGACTTAATCACAACATTACTATTAATACCAGAAGGGTGCAAGGTAAGAATGGACAAGCGGTGGTTCCTTTAACTTCTATTTATTCTAGAGTACAACATATTCGACGCCTCAATGCCCCCCGACCCTATGACTATCAAAATCTATATCTGTTCGTGCCCCTGGGAAAATACTGACTGACTGAGCTCTCTGTCTGCCTCAGGGATTCTTGAAATACCCAATGGGCAGGGCGTGTCACGTAATCCAGTTCTGCCAATAGACTTCAGGTTCAAAGAGGAGTCCCTCCTCTTTGGGGAAGGGCTGTTTCAGCAGGCCTATTGAACAGAAGAAGTTCTAAATTGCCTGCAGCTATTGGGGCATCTCTCTCTCCAGGGCGTGTACATACACATATGGGTCAAATCTTTACAACCTTTTGTGGTGTTTTCAAGGACTGAGGGCCCCTTATTTTTTAGGCCTCTTGGGGTGCATGGTGCTGGAAATTAGTTCTATGTGTCTAGCCATAAATCTTGGTGGTACCAAGGAAAACATGCCCTGGACCCAAAATCCAATAAAAGTGAGGGCATGTAATAAAACATCTGTGCCCTCAACCGTTACTCCTAAAGATTTGTTACAGTTTCAGATCCTGACTTCAGCAGGATTTCATGCGACTTCAGCAAGACTTCAGTCATGCGACTGGGTATTTTCTACTGTAAATACTGACTGAAGCTCCTTGTTCAGTTCTGTTAATCCATCTCAGTGATGCTTCCATAAGCTCTCTTAAGCCTAAAAACCTGTTCTTTTACCTAAAGCTTTCCTCTGATAAAGCTGTGAAAAAGCTTGGGATTTTTTTTAGCCTTCCTGGTGATGTCCCATGCATAGTCTCTCTCTGCCTCTCTTCTTTTACTTAGGTAATCATTTCTTGCTCCTTTGTAGGTTTGCCAGGCATTTATGTTTTTTTTCCGCCCATACATTTTCCAGTATTTGTCTCTCCACTCCTTAGCTCTTTTACACTCATTATTGAACCATTTTTTTCTGGCATGAATTTCACCTACTTTGGTGACAGGTATGCAGCAATCTACTATCTTCCCATATTCCTCACAAAAGATGTACATTTCTTGTAAAATAAAGTCCTCCATTCAATAACTGCAAAAAACTCATTTATTTTGATGTAATCTCCTCTTGGATAGTTTCTCCTCATGTCCTCAGTACCTCTACTCTCAGGCAGGACATCTTCAATGATGAACTCCATCAACAACAAACAGTGGTCACTCTTTACAATTGGTGGTTCATACTCAATTTTTTCAATATCCAACACGTTATCTGTGACCACTAGATCAAATAGTGATGGCTCATCCACACCCCTGGCCCTCGTTGGTTCCAGCACATGTTGGCGTAGGAAATTCCCTTGTACGCAATCTAGGAATCTTGCCCCGAATGAGTCCTCACCACTGTGTGGGTCAAGATTTATCCAATCTATCTCTTTATGATTGAAATCTCCCATAATCAAAATCCTACATTTTTTCTACCGTGCCATGTTAACAACTGAGCTTGTGGCTTCAGTAGTACCTACATGGCTTTCCTCATAAACTTCTAGCCTAAGCTGGTTCCTTGGTGGGTTATATACAATAGTCATTATAAAGCACTCCCAGTATTTATGCGAGCAACAAGAAATTCATTGAACTCACTTTCTATAGCCAAGTTTATTTCTTCAACCTAAATCCTTTCACTTATGAGCAGTGCTATCCCTCCACCAGTCCTCTCAGATCTTTCAACCCTTAATATTCTGAAGCCCTTAGGAAAAACTGTGACACTGTTTATGTCCTCACTCAACTTAGTCTCAG
The DNA here is from genome assembly GCA_037179515.1 of Halocaridina rubra. Classification (NCBI taxonomy): domain Eukaryota; kingdom Metazoa; phylum Arthropoda; class Malacostraca; order Decapoda; family Atyidae; genus Halocaridina; species Halocaridina rubra. The sequence goes on from JAXCGZ010023525.1 coordinate 13,668, forward strand.
TAACTTCTACTATATCTGCCTTACTGTTGTGGATCCTATCTTTTAATTCTACTGCCTTACCAGCTGAGCCATCAGAATTTGTGTATAACAATCTTAATGAGGCCCCATCCCCTGATCTTCTGTCAGTATCTTCTTTATCTCCCCTTTGTCTGGAAGAACTCTAAAATAAAAAAAAATCTTCTCTTCTTCATTTCTTTCCTCATTTAACCCTCTAACCTCTTGCAACAAGTTTTTTATCCTTTCTATCTCTACCGGTGTTCTGTATCATATGATGAACACTTCTTTGAATTCTTATGGGTCTTTTAGATTTTTTCCTCATCAATATTTATCTACATGTGTCCCCTCTCCCAAAGCTCACTTTTGTTGATCTCTGCTTTCCCTCCCTAGAATATTTACCTAGTTGGTGAATATTTACAATATCCTCAGGACCACAAACTACCCCAAGTTTTTTTATCAGGTCTACAACCCTAGCTTTATTTTCTTCAAGTCTCCCCTGCCATGTTGGCTCCTGGGATTCGCTTATGCCTGAGATCACCACTGTCTTCTTTATCAAGCGCCTGTTTAATCAGTGGATTTGCCTTTTCCATCACAACATCTTTCATTTTTTCGATTACTGTTTCTTTATAGTCCACTGTTTGTATGTTTTCCAGTGCCAACACCTTCACAGCATCTTTTACTGCCACATTCCTCTTTAGTGCATCAGTAAAGGAAGCTTTCAGGGCATCATGTTCCGTATTCAGCTCCTGAAACTTTTTTCTAAACAGTTCGATGTATTCCTTAATCTTCTTGTTTAGAAATTCTGGTTTCTAGTTCACTCTTTTTCCGTTCCAGCTTCTTTATTAATTTTTCTAGCTCTTTTCTCTCCTGCCCTTGTGCTTTATTTGCTTCCTCCAAATGTCTTATTTCTTCTCTGAGTGTTTCATTTTCTTTCATTTCTCTATCCATACTTTAAATTTTATCGTCAAGGTTTATAACCAATGTCTCTAATTCCTTGATTTTCTGTTTTAATCTCCTAACAGCTACTCCTCCTCCTCCTGCTACATCCCTTGGAGATCCTCTACCATCCCTCCCCGACCATTGGATGGGGGGGTTTGGGACAGAGCTGGCCTCATTTTCATATTTTCCCTTTCACAGAATACAGAAAGAAGAAGAAGAAAAAAAGAGAAAAAAAGAGAGAAAAGCTTCTATTTAATCTTTACACAGAATTTCTATATCTTCACATGAGTACTCTTTAGTTACTCAATTTATCTCTTTTCTGGTAACACACATCTTAACTTAAAATTTGACTTTGGTAATTTGAGGGAAAAAATGCAAAACAAAAGTCCACTTGAAGGAAAATTCGAATTTGTATCTGAGGAGACACCCACATGTTTCGGCTATATATTCTTCTCTACTGATAAACCTGTCATTTCAGAAAAAAAAAATATTAATCCCTTGCTAACCAAGGTACGTTACCACAGGATCAGACTTTATATCTAACTCAATTTATAAAAAATTAAAAAAACAATAAAAGAGAAAGGAAAAATAAAAAATAAAAAAAATAATACAGCTGTGCTACTTGGCAACATAACTCAGTACTGTTGACAGGTGTATTTTTCGTATTTATTTAATTATTCAATTATTTCGCGCATCAAACTAACTCTGTGTGTGTGTGTGTGTGTGTGTGTGTGTGTGTGTGTGTGTGTGTGTGTGTGTGATTACCTAATTGTGATTACCTAATTGTGTTTACGGGAAAGAGCCCAAAGCTCGTATCTTCCCGTCTCCTGATCGGTTCCATTTTATACTTAGTGATACTTATCATACCTGTCCTTAAAACTATGGATTGAGATAGCATTAACTACCTCCTCGCTTAGCCAATTCCAATTATCAACTACTCTTACACTGAAAAAGTATTTCCTTACATCCTGCGAAGAAGTTTTCTTACGAAGCTTCAAACTATGACCTCTAGTTCTAGAGCCAGCCATATCAAAATATCCATCCCTATCCACTCTATCATAACCATGAAGGAATTTAAAGACTGTCACCATATCCCCCCTCACTCTTCTAGCTTCGAGTGATGGTAAGTCTAATTCCCTCAGCCTCTCATCATAACCGAGATTGCGTATTTCTAGCACCAGTTTCGTGGCATGTCTTTGAACTCTTTCAAGCGTAGCTATGTGCTTTTTCAAGTGCGGATTCCAAAAGGGGGCTGCATATTCCAGTTTTGGCCTCACATAGGTTACATAAATATTTCTGAACATTTCCTTGTCCATGTGCCTGAAGGCTACCCTTACATTTGATAAGAATGCATATGCTGCCCTTACTATGCCATTTATATGTATTTCTGGAGACAAATCTGCCAGTATGTTTACTCCTAGATCTCTCTCATTTTCTGTCTCTTGAAGTTGTACTCCAGCCACCGAGTAGTCAAGCTTGGGCCTTCTTGCACTTGTACCCATTCTCATTACCTTACATTTTGAAGTATTGAATTTCATTAGCCACTTTTCTGACCACTCATGCAGATTATTTAGATCCTCCTGAAGTTCTCTACCATTGTTCTCGTTTTTTACTTTCTTCACAATCTTTGCATCATCTGCAAACATATTCATGAATGAATTTACAGACTCTGGTAGGTCATTTACATATACAAGGAACAAAAGTGGCCCTAAAACTGAACCCTGTGGAACTCCACTACTAACTCTTCTCCATTCAGACACTGTCCTACTCTAACCCTCTGTTCCCTTCCTTCTAAGTAAGTTTTTATCCATTCCAAAACATTTCCACCTATTCTAGCCATTGATTGCAGCTTCCTAATAAGTCTCCCATGTGGAACAGTGTCAAACGCTTTCTGGAAGTCTAGGAATATGCAATCTGCCCAGCCCTCTCTTTCCTGTAAGATTTGGCTTACCTCATCATAAAATTCTAATAAGTTTGTTACTGTTGATCTACCTTCTCTGAAGCCATGTTGCCTCACTGACAAAAAGTTGAAGGATTCCAAGTGAAGAGAGATATGTTTCCTTAGTAGTTTCTCCATAACTTTGCAAACTATGCTGGTCAAGGAAACTGGTCTATAGTTCAGAGCCGTATCCCTCCTTCCCTTTTTGAAGATAGGTATCACATTTGCTTGTTTCCAGCATCTTGGAATCTCCCCCGACTTCAGTGACTCCTTAAATATGATACTTAGTGCCACTGATATTGTGTTTGCGCATTTTTTAAGCACATGGGGGGATATGTCATCAGGACCTGTAGCTTTATGAACATCTAAATCCATCAGCGCTTTGAATACCTCTGTGGCTGTAAGGTTGATGTTCTCTAATACCGGCCCTTGAGCTTCTATCACTGCAATCTGAGGGGGTGGGGTATTTTCTACTGTAAATACTGACTGAAACTCCTTGTTCAATTCTTTGCAGATCTCTTCATCCGTCTCAGTGATGCTTCCATCCACTCTCTTTAGCCTTAAAACCTGTTCTTTTACCTTCAGTTTTCCTCTGATAAAGCTGTGGAAAAGCTTGGGATTTTCTTTAGCCTTCCTGGTGATGTCCCTCTCATAGTCTCTCTCTGCCTCTCTCCTTTTACTTAGGTAGTCATTTCTTGCTCTTTTGTAGGTTTGCCAGGCATTTATGTTTTTTCTCCTCCTATACCTTTTCCAGCATTTGTCTCTTCACTCCTTAGCTCTTTTACACCCATTATCGAATCATTTCTCTCTGGCATGAATTACACCTACTTTGGTGACAGGTATGCAGCAATCTACTATCTTCCCATATTTCTCACAAAAGATGTCATACATTTCTTATACAGATTTGTTGTAAAATAAGGTTCTCCAGTCAATAACTGCAAAAAGCTCATTCATTTTGATGTAATCTCCTTTCGGATAGTTCCTCCTCATGTCCTCAGTGCCTCTACTCTCAGGAAGAATATCTTCAATGATATACTCCATCAACAACACACAGTGGTCACTTATTCCAATTGGTGGTTCACACTCAATTTTTTCAATATCCAACACATTATCTGTGAACACTAGATCAAGTAGTGATGGCTCATCCCCACCCCTGGCCCTTGTTGGTTCCATTACATGTTGGTGTAGGAAATTCCCTTGTACGCAATCTAGGAATCTTGCCCCGAATGAGTCCTCACCACTGTGTGGGTCAAGATTTATCCAATCTATCTCTTTATGATTAAAGTCTCCCATAATCAAAATCCTACATTTTTTTCCCGTGCCATGTTAACAACTGAGTTTATGACTTCAATAGTACCTATATGACTTTCCTCATAAACTTCAAGCCTATTTTGGTTCCTTGGTGGGTTGTATACAACAGTTATTATAATGCTCTCTGACCCAGTATTTATGCGAGCAACAAGAAATTCCTTGAACTCACTTTCTATAGCCAAGTTTATTTCTTCGACTTGAATCCTTTCACTTATGAGCAGTGCTATCCCTCCACCAGTCCTCTCAGATCTTTCAACCCTTAGTATTCTGAAACCCTTAGGAAAAACTGTGACACTGTTTATGTCCTCACTCAACTTAGTCTCTGTAATTGCTACTATATCTGCCTTACTGTTGTGAATCCTATCTTCTAATTCTACTGCCTTACCAGCTAATCCATCAGCATTTGTGTATAACAATCTTAATGAGGCCCCATCCCCTGATCTTCTGTCATTATCTTCTTTATCTCCCCTTTGTCTGGAAGAACTATGTAATGAAAATTTTTCTTCTCTTCTTCATTTCTTTCATCATTTAACCTTCTTGCCTCTTGCAACAAGTTTTTGATCTTTCCAATCTCTTCCTGTGTTCTGTATTGTCTAATGAACACTTCTTTGAATTCTTGAAGGTCTTTTAGACTTTTTTTTCTCAACAATATTGTGTGTGTGTGTGTGTGTGTGTGTGTGTGTGTGTGTGATTACCTAATTGTGATTACCTAATTGTGTTTACGGGAAAGAGTCCAAAGCTCGTATCTTCCCGTCTCCTGATCGGTTCCATTTTAGACTTAGTGATACTTATCATACCTGTCCTTAAAATTATGGATTGAGATAGCATTAACTACCTCCTCGCTTAGCAAATTCCAATTATCAACTACTCTTACACTGAAAAAGTATTTCCTTACATCCTGCAAAGAAGTTTTCTTACGAAGCTTCAAACTATAACCTCTAGTTTTAGAGCCAGCCATATCGAAATATCGATCCCAATCCACTCTATCATAACCATGAAGGAATTTAAAGACTGTCACCATATCCCCCCTTACTCTTCTAGCTTCGAGTGATGGTAAGTCTAATTCCCTCAGCCTCTCATCATAACTGACATTGCGTATTTCTGGCACCAGTTTCGTGGCATGTCTTTGAACTTTTTCAAGCTTAGCTATGTGCTTTTTCAAGTGCGGATTCCAAAACGGGGCTGCATATTCCAGTTTTGGCCTCACATAGGTTACATAAATATTTCTGAACATTTCCTTGTCCATGTGCCTGAAGGCTACCCTTACATTTGATAAGAATGCATATGCTGCCCTTACTATGCCATTTATATGTATTTCTGGAGACAAATCTGCCAGTATGTTTACTCCTAGATCTCTCTCATTTTCTGTCTCTTGAAGTTGTACTCCAGCCACCGAGTAGTCAAGCTTGGGCCTTCTTGCATTTGTACCCATTCTCATTACCTTACATTTTGAGGTATTGAATTTCATTAGCCAGTTTTCTGACCACTCATGCAGATTATTTAGATCCTCCTGAAGTTCTCTACCATTGTTCTCGTTTTTTACTTTCTTCACAATCTTTGCATCATCTGCAAACATATTCATGAATGAATTTACAGACTCTGGTAGGTCATTTACATATACAAGGAACAAAAGTGGCCCTAAAACTGAACCCTGTGGAACTCCACTACTAACTCTTCTCCATTCAGACACTGAGTGTCTTACTCTAACCCTCTGTTCCCTTCCTTCTAAGTAAGTTTTTATCCATTCCAAAACATTTCCACCTATTCTAGCCATTGAGTGCAGCTTCCTAATAAGTCTCCCATGTGGAACAGTGTCAAACGCTTTCTGGAAGTCTAGGAATATGCAATCTGCCCAGCCCTCTCTTTCCTGTAAGATTTGGATTACCTCATCATAAAATTCTAATAAGTTTGTTACTGTTGATCTACCTTCTCTGAAGCCATGTTGCCTCACTGACAAAAAGTTGAAGGATTCCAAGTGAAGAGAGATATGTTTCCTTAGTAGTTTCTCCATAACTTTGCAAACTATGCTGGTCAAGGAAACTGGTCTATAGTTCAGAGCCGTATCCCTCCTTCCCTTTTTGAAGATAGGTATCACATTTGCTTGTTTCCAGCATCTTTGAATCTCCCCCGACTCCAGTGACTCCTTAAATATGATACTTAGTGCCACTGATATTGTGTTTGCGCATTTTTTAAGCACATGAGGGGATATGTCATCAGGACCTGTAGCTTTATGAACATCTAAATCCATCAGCGCTTTGCATACCTCTGTGGCTGTAAGGTTGATGTTCTCTAATACCGGCCCTTGAGCTTCTATCACTGCAATCTGAGGGGGTGGGGTATTTTCTACTGTAAATACTGACTGAAACTCCTTGTTCAATTCTTTGCAGATCTCTTCATCCGTCTCAGTGATGCTTCCATCCGCTCTCTTTAGCCTTAAAACCTGTTCTTTTACCTTCAGTTTTCCTCTGATAAAGCTGTGGAAAAGCTTGGGATTTTCTTTAGCCTTCCTGGTGATGTCCCTCTCATAATCTCTCTCTGCCTCTCTCCTTTTACTTAGGTAGTCATTTCTTGCTCTTTTGTAGGTTTGCCAGGCATTTATGTTTTTTCTCCTCCTATACCTTTTCCAGCATTTGTTTCTCCACTCCTTAGCTCTTTTACACCCATTTTCGAACCATTTCTCTCTGGCATGAATTACACCTACTTTGGTGACAGGTATGCAGCAATCTACTATCTTCCCATATTTCTCACAAAAGATGTCATACATTTCTTGTACAGATTTGTTGTAAAATAAGGTTCTCCAGTCAATAACTGCAAAAAGCTCATTCATTTTGATGTAATCTCCTTTCCGATAGTTCCTCCTCATGTCCTCAGTGCCTCTACTCTCAGGAAGAATATCTTCAATGATATACTCCATCAACAACACACAGTGGTCACTCTTTCCAATTGGTGGTTCATACTCAATATTTTCAATATCCAACACATTATCTGTGAACACTAGATCAAGTAGTGATGGCTCATCCCCACCCCTGGCCCTTGTTGGTTCCATTACATGTTGGTGTAGGAAATTCCCTTGTACGCAATCTAGGAATCTTGCCCCGAATGAGTCCTCACCACTGTGTGGGTCAAGATTTATCCAATCTATCTCTTTATGATTAAAGTCTCCCATAATCAAAATCCTACATTTTTTTCCCGTGCCATGTTAACAACTGAGTTTATGACTTCAATAGTACCTATATGACTTTCCTCATAAACTTCAAGCCTATTTTGGTTCCTTGGTGGGTTGTATACAACAGTTATTATAATGCTCTCTGACCCAGTATTTATGCGAGCAACAAGAAATTCCTTGACCTCACTTTCTATAGCCAAGTTTATTTCTTCAACTTGAATCCTCTCACTTATGAGCAGTGCTATCCCTCCACCAGTCCTCTCAGATCTTTCAACCCTTAGTATTCTGAAGTCCTTAGGAAAAACTGTGACACTGTTTATGTCCTCACTCAACTTAGTCTCTGTAATTGCTACTATATCTGCCTTACTGTTGTGAATCCTATCTTTTAATTCTACTGCCTTACCAGCTAATCCATCAGCATTTGTGTATAACAATCTTAATGAGGCCCCATCCCCTGATCTTCTGTCATTATCTTCTTTATCTCCCCTTTGTCTGGAAGTACTCTGTAACGAAAATTTTTCTTCTCTTCTTCATTTCTTTCATCATTTAACCTTCTTGCCTCTTGCAACAAGTTTTTGATCTTTCCCATCTCTTCCTGTGTTCTGTATCGTCTAATGAACACTTCTTTGCATTCTTGAAGGTCTTTTAGACTTTTTTTTCTCAACAATATTTCCCTACATGTTTCCCCTCTCTCAAAGGTTACTTTTGTTGGTCTCGGCTTTCCTTCCCTCGAATATTTACCTAGTTGGTGTATGTTTACAATATCCTCAGGACCACATACTACCCCAAGCTTTCTTATCAGGTCTACAACCCTAGCTTTATTTTATTCAAGTCTCCACTGCCATGTTGGCTCCTGGGATTCACTTATGCCTGAGATTACCACTGTCTTCTCCTTATCAAGTGCCTGTCTGATGAGTGGGTTTGCCCTTTCCATCACAACGTCTTTCATTTTTTCGATTACTGTCTCTTTATAGTAAACTGTTTGTATGTGTGTGTGTGTGTGTGTGTGTGTGTGTGTGTGTGTGTGTGTGTGTGTGTGATTACCTAATTGTGATTACCTAATTGTGTTTACGGGAAAGAGCCCAAAGCTCGTATCTTCCCGTCTCCTGATCGGTTCCATTTTATACTTAGTCATACTTATCATACCTGTCCTTAAAACTATGGATTGAGATAGCATTAACTACCTCCTCGCTTAGCCAATTCCAATTATCAACTACTCTTACACTGAAAAAGTATTTCCTTACATCCTGCAAAGAAGTTTTCTTACGAAGCTTCAAGCTATGACCTCTAGTTCTAGAGCCAGCCATATCGAAATATCGATCCCCATCCACTCTATCATAACCATGAAGGAATTTAAAGACTGTCACCATATCCCCCCTGTGTGTGTGTGTGTGTGTGTGTGTGTGTGTGTGTGTGTGTGTGTGTGTGTGTGTGTGTGTGTGTGTGTGTGTGTGTGTGATTACCTAATTGTGATTACCTAATTGTGTTTACGGGAAAGAGCCCAAAGCTCGTATCTTCCCGTCTCCTGATCGGTTCCATTTTTAGACTTAGTGATACTTATCATACCTGTCCTTAAAACTATGGATTGAGGTAGCATTAACTACCTCCTCGCTTAGCGAATTCCAATTATCAACTACTCTTACACTGAAAAAGTATTTCCTTACATCCTGCAAACAAGTTTTCTTCCGAAGCTTCAAACTATGACCTCTAGTTCTAGAGCCAGCCATATCGAAATATCGATCCCTATCCACTCTATCATAACCATGAAGGAATTTAAAGACTGTCACCATATCCCCCCTTACTCATCTAGCTTCGAGTGATGGCAAGTCTAATTCCCTCAGCCTCTCATCATAACCGAGATTGCGTATTTCTGGCACCAGTTTCGTGGCATGTCTTTGAACTTTTTCAAGCTTAGCTATGTGCTTTTTCAAGTGCGGATTCCAAAAGGGGGCCGCATATTCGAGTTTTGGCCTCACATAGGTTACATAAATATTTCTGAACATTTCCTTGTCCATGTGCCTGAGGGCTACCCTTACATTTGATAAGAATGCATATGCTGCCCTTACTACGCCATTTATATGTATTTCTGGAGACAAATCTGCCAATATGTTTACTCCTAGATCTCTCTCATTTTCTGTCTCCTGAAGCTGTACTCCAGCCACCGAGTAGTCAAGCTTGGGCCTTCTTGCACTTGTACCCATTCTCATTACCTTACATTTTGAGGTATTGAATTTCATTAGCCACTTTTCTGACCACTCATGCAGATTATTTAGATCCTCCTGAAGTTCTCTACCATTGTTCTCGTTTTTTACTTTCTTCACAATCTTTGCATCATCTGCAAACATATTCATGAATGAATTTACAGACTCTGGTAGGTCATTTACATATACAAGGAACAAAAGTGGCCCTAAAACTGAACCCTGTGGAACTCCACTACTAACTCTTCTCCATTCAGACACTGAGTGTCTTACTCTAACCCTCTGTTCCCTTCCTTCTAAGTAAGTTTTTATCCATTCCAAGACATTTCCACCTATTCTAACCATTGATTGCAGCTTCCTAATAAGTCTCCCATGTGGAACAGTGTCAAACGCTTTCTGGAAGTCTAGGAATATGCAATCTGCCCAACCCTCTCTTTCCTGTAAGATTTGGCTTACCTCATCATAAAATTCTAATAAGTTTGTTACTGTTGATCTTCCTTCTCTGAAGCCATGTTGCCTCACTAAAAGTTGAAGGATTCCAAGTGAAGAGAGATATGTTTCCTTAGTAGTTTCTCCATAAGTTTGCAAACTATGCTGGTCAAGGAAACTGGTCTATAGTTCAGAGCCGTATCCCTCCTTCCCTTTTTGAAGATAGGTATCACATTTGCTTGTTTCCAGCATCTTTGAATCTCCCCCGACTCCAATGACTCCTTAAATATGATACTTAGTGCCACTGATATTGTGTTTGCGCATTTTTTAAGCACATGAGGGGATATGTCATCAGGACCTGTAGCTTTATGAACATCTAAATCCATCAGCGCCTTGCATACCTCTGTGGCTGTAAGGTTGATGTTCTCTAATACCGGCCCTTGAGCTTCTATCACTGCAATCTGAGGGGGTGGGGTATTTTCTACTGTAAATACTGACTGAAACTCCTTGTTCAATTCTTTGCAGATCTCTTCGTCCGTCTCAGTGATGCTTCCATCCGCTCTCTTTAGCCTTAAAACCTGTTCTTTTACCTTCAGTTTTCCTCTGATAAAGCTGTGGAAAAGCTTGGGATTTTCTTTAGCCTTCCTGGTGATGTCCCTCTCATAGTCTCTCTCTGCCTCTCTCCTTTTACTTAGGTAGTCATTTCTTGCTCTTTTGTAGGTTTGCCAGGCATTTATGTTTTTTCTCCTCCTATACCTTTTCCAGCATTTGTCTCTCCACTCCTTAGCTCTTTTACACCCATTATCGAACCATTTCTCTCTGGCATGAATTACACCTACTTTGGTGACAGGTATGCAGCAATCTACTATCTTCCCATATTTCTCACAAAAGATGTCATACATTTCTTGTACAGATTTGTTGTAAAATAAGGTTCTCCAGTCAATAACTGCAAAAAGCTCATTCATTTTGATGTAATCTCCTTTCTGATAGTTCCTCCTCATGTCCTCAGTGCCTCTACTCTCAGGAAGAATGTCTTCAATGATATACTCCATCAACAACACACAGTGATCACTCTTTCCAATTGGTGGTTCATACTCAATATTTTCAATATCCAACACATTATCTGTGAACACCAGATCAAGTAGTGATGGCTCATCCCCACCCCTGGCTCTTGTTGGTTCCATTACATGTTGGTGTAGGAAATTCCCTTGTACGCAATCTAGGAATCTTGCCCCAAAGGAGTCCTCACCACTGTGTGGGTCAAGATTTATCCAATCTATCTCTTTATGATTAAAGTCTCCCATAATCAAAATCCTACATTTTTTCTCCCGCGCCATGTTAACAACTGAGTTTATGACTTCAATCGTACCTATATGACTTTCCTCATAAATTTCAAGCCTATTTTGGTTCCTTGGTGGGTTGTATACAACAGTTATTATAATGCTCTCTGACCCAGTATTTATGCGAGCAACAAGAAATTCCCTGAACTCACTTTCTATAGCCAAGTTTATCTCTTCAGCTTGAATCCTCTCACTTATGAGCAGTGCTATCCCTCCACCAGTCCTCTCAGATCTTTCGACCCTTAGTATTCTGAAGCCCTTAGGAAAAACTGTGACACTGTTTATGTCCTCACTCAACTTAGTCTCTGTAATTGCTACTATATCTGCCTTACTGTTGTGAATCCTATCTTTTAATTCTACTGCCTTACCAGCTAATCCATCAGCATTTGTGTATAACAATCTTAATGAGGCCCCATCCCCTGATCTTCTGTCATTATCTTCTTTATCTCCCCTTTGTGTGTGTGTGTGTGTGGCTACGTAAGAATATTGAAAGAAATTTTGAGATCCTTATTACTTTCAAGTTTATTACTTATCTTCAGAGGAATCTGCAGATAAGTAATAAACTTGAAAGTACTAATAAGGATCTCAAAATTTCTTTCAATTTTCTTATGTAGCCATAGACATTCATATATTCAGAATATTCACGTATTTCTCATGAAATAGAATCATATATATATATATATATATATATATATATATATATATATATATATATATATATATATATATATATATATATACTTTTATACAAAATGGAACCATGATATTATAAATATAAATACTAATATATATATATATATATATATATATATATATATATATATATATATATATATATATATATATATATATATATATATATATATATATAAATAGTGTGTGTACATATATATACAAAAAATTATGGTTCAGTACCAGAATTATCACTTTGTCATATATTTTGTTAGCCAGGCAACAGATGACCGCTTCCAGGAGGTTTTGACCCAGTTTTCGAACCCTGAGAGACCTGAGAAAGGAAAATCCATCCAGAGAAGGTTGAGTGACATTTCCCAGACGCCGTTACCCATGGTCGAGAATTCTGGAAAAGCTATCACGAAGTTGTGACCCAAGCATCGTACCCTGGTAGTCATTAGCCAAGTGTCAAATGCGCGAAGTCCCTCCCCTCTGCTTAACCAGAAACCAATAGGAATCGTTTGACTATGTGTATGTGCTGGGACTGCCTCGTGAAACCAAATTAAAATTCAATTGGCTTAGGCATGTACATAAAGTCCTCCCATCCCCTCCTCCTGTTCGTTATCCGGTTGCGTGTCCGAGGTGTGGGAGGTAAAAGTGAAGCAGTAGTATTAGTTCATTCTGAGTAGTTAAGCAGTTAGGTAGTTAGCACTCACGCTGAGTTATCACGGCTGCCTTAGGTTGAGACTAGTAAGATGTAGACAATCACTAGGCTTTGGGGTTAATCATCTGTTTTGAAAGAAGAAACCTAATATACCCACGTCCTCCCAAGACTCATTGTTTTCTTCAATCTCCAATGTTATATATAATTACAGAATGAAGAAGTAACAGAAGCACTGCTCTAAACCTCAATACAAATAATTTTGGGGAGGGGCAAAAACAGCCTGGTGCTTAAAATTAGGTATAGTTAGGCTCTCTCTCTCTCTCTCTCTCTCTCTCTCTCTCTCTCTCTCTCTCTCTCTCTCTCTCTCTCTCTCTCTCTCTCTCTCTCTCTCTCTCTCTCTCTCTCTCTCTACTGTACACACACACAAACACACACACACACAAATGTGATACCTATCTTCAAAAAGGGAAGGAGGGATACGACTCTGAACTATAGACCAGTTTCCTTGACCAGCATAGTTTGCAAAGTTATGGAGATACTACTAAAGAAACATATCTCTCTTCACTTGGAATCCTTCAACTTTTTGTCAGTGAGGCAACATGGCTTCAGAGAAGGTAGATCAACAGTAACAAACTTATTAGAATTTTTTGATGATGTAAGCCGAATCTTACAGGAAAGAGAGGGATGGGTAGATTGCATATTCCTAGACTTCCAGAAAGCATTTGACACTGTTCCACATGGGAGACTTATTGGGAAGCTGCAAGCAATGGCTAGAATAGGTGGAAATGTCTTGGAATGGATAAAAACTTACTTAGAAGGAAGGGAACAGAGAGTTAGAGTAAGACACTCAGTATCTGAATGGAGAAGAGTTAGTAGTGGAGTTCCACAGGGTTCAGTTTTAGGGCCACTTTTGTTCCTTGTATATGTAAATGACCTACCAGAGTCTGTAAATTCATTCATGAATATGTTTGCAGATGATGCAAAGATTGTGAAGAAAGTAAAAAACGAGAACAATGGTAGAGAACTCAGGAGGATCTAAATAGTCTGCATGAGTGGTCAGAAAAGTGGCTAATGAAATTCAATACTTCAAAATGTAAGGTAATGAGAATGGGTACAAGTGCAAGAAGGCCCAAGCTTGACTACTCGGTGGCTGGAGTACAACTTCAAGAGACAGAAAATGAGAGAGATCTAGGAGTAAACATACTGGCAGATTTGTCTTCAGAAATACATATAAAAGGCATAGTAAGGGTAGCATATGCATTCTTATCAAATTTAAGGGTAGCCTTCAGGCACATGGACAAAGAAATGTTCAGAAATATTTATGTAACCTATGTGAGGCCAAACTCGAATATGCAGCCCCCTTTTGGAATCCACACTTGAAAAAGCACATAGCTAAGCTTGAAAAAGTTCAAAGACATGCCACGAAACTGGTGCCAGAAATACGCAATCTCAGTCATCATGAGAGGCTGAGGGAATTAGACTTACCATCACTCGAAGCTAGAAGATTGAGGGGGGATATGGTGACAGTCTTTAAATTCCTTTGTCGCATGACTGAAGTCTTGCTGAAGTTATATGAAATCCTGAAACCTGAAACAGGTCCTGAAGAGAAACATGTGAGGCTAGAGGTCAAAGGTGAAATTGAATGCTCTCTCAAGTGTTTTGCTGGGATGAGGCCAATATTAAAAGGGTCACGAAGATCAGCACCCGGCGCCAAGTGCCTCAAGAGGGTGTGAGAGACCCAAACAAATCCTCTATTTCCAATACCACACACGAACATTTGACCTATATGTATGTACATGACCTGGGGAGATACCCAATGGCAATAAACAATTGCCACCCTCTCCTTTGCAATAGGCTTGTTGAAATAGCTCCTCCCCAAAATAGGAGGGACTCCACTTCGAACCTGGAGTTAATTTGCAGGACTGGATTTCACTTGAGTTTTATTGGCAGGACTGGATGTCAAGCCACGCCCTGCCCTCGGGGGTATTTCAAGAAGCCTCCGGGGCAGACACAGTTAGTTAGAGACCGGGCCTTGCCAGCAGCAGAATTAACACAGTACAGCTTAGCTAGCCTCCCCCTTTGGGGGTGGGAATCAGGAATTAGTCGTGACAGGAACTGTAGTAATGGGAGCTCTGAGTACATAGATGTTAAATAAGAATAAAACCATATAAAGAAGATGTTTTTCACCAACCACGCCACCATAATTACAACTTGTATAAAATAGAAATCTCACAACATATTTGGCGTCATCAGGTGGAACAGTAACCCCACTATACTACAAAATTGGTGACAAGCAGTGAGATAACCCAGTCATCCTACAAATTGGTGACACTCAATGGGATACTATCTTACAAATTGGTGACACTCGATGGGATACTATCTTACACCTTCATGGTTATGATAGAGTGGATAGGGATCGATATTTTGATATGGCTGGCTCTAGAACTAGAGGTCATAGTTTGAAGATTCGTAAGAAAACTTCTTTGCAGGATGTAAGGAAATACTTTTTCAGTGTAAGAGTAGTTGATAATTGGAATTCGCTAAGCGAGGAGGTTGTTAATGCTATCTCAATCCACAGTTTTAAGGACAGGTATGATAAGTATCACTAAGTATAAAATGGAACCGACCAGGAGACGGGAAGATACGAGCTTTGGGCTCTTTCCCGTAATCACAATTAGTTGAGTACAATTAGGTAAGTACACACACACACACACACACACACACACACACACACACACACACACACACATATATATATATATATATATATATATATATATATATATACACACACACACACACACACACACACACACACACACACACACACACACACACACACACACACACACACACACACACACACACACACACACACACACACATATATATATATATATATATATATATATATATATATATATATATATATATATATATATATATATATATATATATATATATATATATATGCATACACACACACACACACACACACACACACACACACACACACACACACACACACACACACACACACACATATATATATATATATATATATATATATATATATATATATATATATATATATATATATATATATATATGAGAGAGAGAGAGAGAGAGAGAGAGAGAGAGAGAGAGAGAGAGAGAGAGAGATAATGGGGTACCTCACCTTGTTGACGTCACAAAGCTTACAAGGCCGAATCATGGTGTAATAAAAAATAGGCAGCAAGCACAGTGCATACTTCCTGAAGTGTGTGTGTGTGTGTGATTGCACACACACACACACACACACACACACACACACACACACACACACACACACACACACACATCTAGAGTAAACATGATATACAATCACTTTCAAGTGAGATAAAAAATATGAAAAAAAAAATAATTTCCAATCGTTGTACAAAGCCGCAATGTCACTCTGACCTCATATGTGCGACGCATTCTCGGATTGGACAATATATTCACACAATTCGTATCTCTTAATACAAAATAATAATAATAATAATAATAATAATAGTAATAATAATAATAAACAGCAATAATAATAATAATAATAATAATAATAATAATAATAATAATAATAATGTGTCGTATAGAAGAATATCCCACCAGAAGTCGTAAAGCTATGTTCCACCAGTATGCCACAAGTGTCGTATAGATATTCTCTACACTAACAGACAAGAGTTACAGCGTGCAAAGTGTTAATAGATATGCGAAGATACTCAACACTAAGTTTATTTAGTTTTACAATTATTCTACACCTCAATTCCCCCGTCCCCTTAACGTAATGTTAACTGTATAGGCACCCACAAGACTCTACTGCTCCTTTTTTTTTTTTTTTTTTTTAGGATGGGATAGGATAGGAGGGAAAAAAAGGGAGGGGATTAAGGATATAAGGGAATTGGAGGAAAAAGCACGAAAACTAAATAAAATAAGAGAAAAAAAAGAGAGGGGCAGACCCTCGTGCTAAGTTTTGATCCGAAATTCAGATTCTATCGGATGGATTATCTGATCATCTCCTTACTCCTCAGACGTGGGTTGACCCTTTTGTATAACGTCAGGTCATCCAGCGAGGGGGGGGGAATACCCAATAACCTATAGTGTGGGGGGTGCTTAAAGGACGCCAGTCCGATACAAGAAACAGTACAACATCAGTGCATGTATGCATACTTTTCAACCAATACATTTCTATCAAGTATACACGTATATTTGTATGTATAATGTATAGTTTGTTATGGAGGCTGGCTGTAGGAGACGGAGGAAGAAATGTGAGTCGCTAATGGAAAGCCATTAACTTTCCACTTCTTTGATAATGCTTATTACATCGCCAGCTTGATACAAAGTACAAAAAAGCCAATGTCTAACTTATATACAGGACACAATATGGGTGGGCGCGAGTATTACGTCATTCAAATAACTTCACAGGTGTAACAATATCAATCTGTTATATACTACCAGTACAAACTTTGCTCGTATAATAATAATAATATTATTATTATTATTATTATTATTATTATTATTATTATTATTATTATTATTATTATTATTAGCTCCTATAGAGACGGGCGGTGTGTACAAAGGGCAGGGACTTACTCAACGCAAGCTGTTTGTGGGGAACAGTTGCAAGCCCAAATCTCAATAATGAAAGGTTCTGCAACGATTTCCCACTCCTCTCGGAGAAGGTAGACCCGCTAACCTTTTCAGGAGCTAAGAGGAGTGGTTGAGGTATGTGTGGCTCGTGGTGAATGGGTGTTTCTAGGCTCGGCCACCCCCTTACAAGTAGGAATGAGGTGAGGTATATGCATGTATGTACATTATTATTAGCACAGCCGCCCAGAAGAATACACATTGGTGTGCGTTTAGTAACTGGCTATAGTTGTATCAGGATACTGATATACAATATCAACATAAATCAGTTGTTACCCACATTGCCAACAATTGGGAAATTATTCCCAGACCTGGGAAATTCAACCTGTTGATGGGGAATTTTGGGGAATATTCTTGTAAGGCTTTAGAGAGTTTATCTTTGTAGCCCAGGCTATTCAATTCAAATCTAAGAAAATGTCGACAGGAACACTCGAAGAATTGTCACATGATGACAAATCAAAAAGTCACGACGTAATCTAACCTAAGCTATCCTGTCTTTGCTTTGTTAGCTTACATCACTCAAAAAATTTAATAAATCTTAATTTTTACATTTGTATATTGCCCTCTTATATAAAGTATGTTCGTTAGTAAAAGTCAGGTACTGTTAGTTAATACAAAATTAATAGTCGAAGAAAGATTTAAACACACACTGGTAATTCTTCATCAAAAGTCATACTTATACATTTTCTGAGATATGATCGGACACAGAATTTCATTTTTCATTCTCTGAAAATGAATATATATATATATATATATATATATATATATATATATATATATATAGAGAGAGAGAGAGAGAGAGAGAGAGAGAGAGAGAGAGAGAGAGAGAGAGAGAGAGAGAGAGAGAGAGAGAGATCTGTACAGAAAATAATATATATATATATATATATATATATATATATATATATATATATATAGATATATATAGATAGATAGATAGATAGATAGATTAGATAAATAGATAGATAGATAGATAGACAGATACGTAAAGAATATATTGTCAGGAGCGCTGCATTACAGGGCCGGCATCAGCTACTACAAAACGGTAATTCAAACTTCGGAGAAAGTTTAATGGCACAGTTTTGGAAAACTGTAGAAAAGAAACGGATACTTCCAAGTGCCTTAAAAAGGAAAAAAAAATCACGCTCTTCTCAACAATTATTTATGCGACGAAGACGAATCTCTCATCTGAACGAAAGAAACAAATACTCGAGTCCCTGAAAGACACGAGTGAGACCTTGTTCCAACACAGCTCGTACGCATTTCCACATCAGGTCTCCAAAGCTCGTAGTCTTTGGCTGTTAGGTTGATTGTAGGGAAGGGATATCGGCATCTAAATCCGTAACTTCGGGACAAAGACAGACCAAAATACACAGATTTCTCTTGTACTTTTGAAAGCTGTGATGTGATAAATAGATACTTATTTTCATACTTAGTGTTATATATATATATATATATATATATATATATATATATATATATATATATATATATATATATATATATATATATATATATATATATATATATATATATATATATATATTTATATATATATATATATATATATATATATATATATATATATATATATGTATGTATGTATGTGTGTGTGTGTGTCCATAAATATCATAATGATATAAAAAAAAACCTTATCAGTAACTGCAAGTACGTAAGTACATGAGCCACCGCTAAAGTATGAGTCAGAGCTGTGTGACTGTCATACAGTTTTATACGCGTCAGAAACGGGATATCTATCCGACGCAGAGCGTTTAAGCGGGAAAGATCAGGGGCAGTGGCTCAGTATTAAGAATTGTTCGAAACGACAAGGTTACGAGACTCTGGAGGTACTAGAGAGAGAAAAGAAATTATTGGTAGTTGGAAATTAGGATCTTTGTCTTTCCCATTCTCAGTACAAAATGTAAGTTGAGCATAATTCTGGTAACTGTAGAGTAGGTAATTTTTTATTTTATAACCCCAACGAGTGAAATATTATTACAAAACATTGAAAAAGATATCAGTTTTGGTGACTATGATTGCGATGTTTCGGGTAAATTTGTACTCTCGTGCCTTCAACTCGTGAAGTAGAACTTCAATACGCTGCATATTATACAATTTTAAAAGGCTAAACACTAATATTTTCAGTAAAATTTTACTTTCACGCTATGATCAAGTGAAACTGAGGTATGCAAAAATGGAAAAAGATCAAATCTATTAAAAAGAAAAAATTCAAGCTTTCCACGAGTGAAATTAAAGTTTAATGCATGGAAAAAGCATCTAAACCGAAATTATTTCAGTTAGTTAATGGGTTTTTTGTGTGGGGTCAAGAAACCTAACTTAACCAAACCAAACCTAATATTAAAAAACTTCATGAGGTTTTTCCCAACTGGGAATGTGGGAGAAAACACATACCTTCTCTAGTAATAGTAGTATTTTTCATTCTAATAAAAAAATAAGTGATATATATATATATATATATATATATATATATATATATATATATATATATATATATATATATATATATATATATATATATAATATATATATATGAGCGAAGGTGGATGGATTGCATCAATGACGACCTGAGGTCTAAAGGTTTGTTGGGTGATGAGGTATGGGACAGGAACATATGGAGAACACTGGCCAGAAACATCGACTCCACATAAAAGTTGGAAAAGATGTAGACGAAGAATATATATATATATATATATATATATATATATATATATATATATATATATATATATATATATATATGGAGGGAGAGAGAGAGAGAGAGAGAGAGAGGATAAATATGAATTATCCTTAACCGCAGATGAACTAACCTACCTAACTTAACAAAACCAAACCTAAAATTGCATAAAATTGAGATTTTTCCAAATAAACATCTTAGCTTATCTATAAACGGTATTTTTTTTTTACTCATTTATGACTTACTTATTACTTATCTCTAGCAATTAAATTATCTTTATTTCCTTATCAATATCAACTGCAAGTTGATGTATTTCTCTGGCAAATGTTATATTTTATTTTATTCATTTAGTTCTCACTAGTCTCTCACTCCCTCTCTCTAGCAACAAAACATGGAAATATATCCTATTATACCTTTTATTATGGTGCCGTGGAAAAAAAAATAAGTTTTTGAGCTGCTACGCTGGGTTAGGTTAGGTTAAATTTAGCTGCATGTTGGTGTTTCTCGTGGTTTTGGCTCTTTGCTTCCTTAAACTAAACATCAGTTATTAATGCACCAATATGCTAGGTAAGGTTTAGTTATGTTTTAGCTGCAAGTTAATCGCTTTCATTTAGTTTCGGCAACTTGCAATCGAAGGAAAACTTAAGATTTTGTTTTCGCCTTGGAAACCCATATTAAACACTTAAAAAGGACAAAAGGTACCTATTCTGGAACTCATATATATATATATATATATATATATATATATATATATATATATATATATATATATATATATATATGAAACAGTCCCAGAGTAGGCACCTGATATTATAATAATTATTATTATTATTATTATTATTATTATTATTATTATTATTATTATTATAACATCAATTCCATAAGACTGAAAATAACTAATATATATATGTGTGTGTGATTACCTAATTGTAATTACCTAATTGTGTTTACGGGAAAGAGCCCAAAGCTCGTATCTTCCCGTCTCCTGATCGGTTCCATTTTATACTTAGTGATACTTATCATACCTGTCCTTAAAACTATGTGTGATTACCTAATTGTGATTACCTAATTGTGTTTACGGGAAAGAGCCCAAAGCTCGTATCTTCCCGTCTCCTGATCGGTTCCATTTTTAGACTTAGTGATACTTATCATACCTGTCCTTAAAACTATGGATTGAGATAGCATTAACTACCTCCGAGCTTAGCCAATTCCAATTATCAACTACTCTTACACTGAAAAAGTATTTCCTTACATCCTGCAAACAAGTTTTCTTACGAAGCTTCAAACTATGACCTCTAGTTCTAGAGCCAGCCATATC
>JAXCGZ010023526.1:0-36321 GCA_037179515.1 Halocaridina rubra
TCCCTGCACTGTTAAAAAAACACCCTTTACATTATAAATAACAGCACGCAACGTGAATTTCAATAATTAAATGAAAATACCGAAAAAAAAAGTTTCAATATTTTAATATTTTTGCGTATGCCCATAAAATAAAATAATAATTTATCCAAAAAAAAAACGCGATAGAGTGAGAACGCGAACCAAGAAGCGCGAATAACCGGGGTAACACTGTATATATATATATATATATATATATATATATATATATATATATATATATATATATATATATATATATATATATATATATATATATATATATTATATATATATATATATATATATATATATATATATATATATATATATATATATATATATATATATATATATATATATATATTTATATATATATATATATATATATTTATATATATATATATATATATATATTATATATATATATATATATATATATATATATATATATATATATATATATATATATATATATATATATATATATATATATATATATATATATATATATATATATATATATATATATATATATATATATATATATATATATATATATATATATATATATATATATATATATATATATATATATATATATATATATATATATATATATATATATATTATATATATATATATATATATATATATATATATATATATATATATATATATATATATATATATATATATATTATATATATATATATATATATATATATATATATATATATATATATATATATATATATATATATATATATATATATATATATATATATATATATATATATATATATATATATATATATATATATATATATTATATATATATATATATATATATATATATATATATATATATATATATATATATATATATATATATATATATATATATATATATATATATATATATATATATATATATATATATATTATATATATATATATATATATATATATATATATATATATATATATATATATATATATATATATATATAAATATATATATATATATATATATATATATATATATATATATATATATATATATATATATATATATATATATATATATATATATATATATATATATATATATATATATATATATATATATATATATATATATATATATATATATATATATATATATATATATATATATATATATATATATATATATATATATATATATATATATATATATATATATATATATATATATATATATATATATATATATATATATATATATATATATATATATATATATATATATATATATATATATATATATATATATATATATATATATATATATATATATATATATATATATATATATATATATATATATATATATATATATATATATATATATATATATATATATATATATATATATATATATATATATATATATATATATATATATATATATATATATATATATATATATATATATATATATATATATATATATATATATATATATATATATATATATATATATATATATATATATATATATATATATATATATATATATATATATATATATATATATATATATATATATATATATATATATATATATATATATATATATATATATATATATATATATATATATATATATATATATATATATATATATATATATATATATATATATATATATATATATATATATATATATATATATATATATATATATATATATATATATATATATATATATATATATATATATATATATATATATATATATATATATATATATATATATATATATATATATATATATATATATATATATATATATATTTATATATATATATATATATATATATATATATATATATATATATATATATATATATATATATATATATATATATATATATATATATATATATATATATATATATATATATATATATATATATATATATATATATATATATATATATCTATATATATATATATATATATATATATATATATATATATATATATATATATATATATATATATATATATATATATATATATATATATATATATATATATATATATATATATATATATATATATATATATATATATATATATATATATATATATATATATATATATATATATATATATATATATATATATATATATATATATATATATATATATATATATATATATATATATATATATATATATATATATATATATATATATATATATATATATATATATATATATATATATATCTATATATATATATATATATATATATATATATATATATATATATATATATATATATATATCTATATATATATATATATATATATATATATATATATATATATATATATATATATATATATATATATATATATATATATATATATATATATATATATATATATATATATATATATATATATATATATATATATATATATATATATATATATATATATATATATATATATATATATATATATATATATATATATATATATATATATATATATATATATATATATATATATATATATATATATATATATATATATATATATATATATATATATATATATATATATATATATATATATATATATATATATATATATATATATATATATATATATATATATATATATATATATATATATATATATATATATATATATATATATATATATATATATATATATATATATATATATATATATATATATATATATATATATATATATATATATATATATATATATATATATATATATATATATATATATATATATATATATATATATATATATATATATATATATATATATATATATATATATATATATATATATATATATATATATATATATATATATATATATATATATATATATATATATATATATATATATATATATATATATATATATATATATATATATATATATATATATATATATATATATATATATATATATATATATATATATATATATATATATATATATATATATATATATATATATATATATATATATATATATCTATATATATATATATATATATATATATATATATATATATATATATATATATATATATATATATATATATATATATATATATATATATATATATATATATATATATATATATATATCTATATATATATATATATATATATATATATATATATATATATATATATATATATATATATATATATATATATATATATATATATATATATATATATATATATATATATATATATATATATATATATATATATATATATATATATATATATATATATATATATATATATATATATATCTATATATATATATCTATATATATATATATATATATATATATATATATATATATATATATATATATATATATATATATATATATATATATATATATATATATATATATATATATATATATATATATATATATATATATATATATATATATATATATATATATATATATATATATATATATATATATATATATATATATATATATATATATATATATATATATATATATATATATATATATATATATATATATATATATATATATATATATATATATATATATATATATATATATATATATATATATATATATATATATATATATATATATATATATATATATATATATATATATATATATATATATATATATATATATATATATATATATATATATATATATATATATATATATATATATATATATATATATATATATATATATATATATATATATATATATATATATATATATATATATATATATATATATATATATATATATATATATATATATATATATATATATATATATATATATATATATATATATATATATATATATATATATATATATATATATATATATCTATATATATATATATATATATATATATATATATATATATATATATATATATATATATATATATATATATATATATATATATATATATATATATATATATATATATATATATATATATATATATATATATATATATATATATATATATATATATATATATATATATATATATATATATATATATATATATATATATATATATATATATATATATATATATATATATATATATATATATATATATATATATATATATATATATATATATATATATATATATATATCTATATATATATATATATATATATATATATATATATCTATATATATATATATATATATATATATATATATATATATATATATATATATATATATATATATATATATATATATATATATATATATATATATATATATATATATATATATATATATATATATATATATATATATATATATATATATATATATATATATATATATATATATATATATATATATATATATATATATATATATATATATATATATATATATATATATATATATATATATATATATATATATATATATATATATATATATATATATATATATATATATATATATATATATATATATATATATATATATATATATATATATATATATATATATATATATATATATATATATATATATATATATATATATATATATATATATATATATATATATATATATATATATATATATATATATATATATATATATATATATATATATATATATATATATATATATATATATATATATATATATATATATATATATATATATATATATATATATATATATATATATATATATATATATATATATATATATATATATATATATATATATATATATATATATATATATATATATATATATATATATATATATATATATATATATATATATATATATATATATATATATATATATATATATATATATATATATATATATATATATATATATATATATATATATATATATATATATATATATATATATATATATATATATATATATATATATATATATATATATATATATATATATATATATATATATATATATATATATATATATATATATATATATATATATATATATATATATATATATATATATATATATATATATATATATATATATATATATATATATATATATATATATATATATATATATATATATATATATATATATATATATATATATATATATATATATATATATATATATATATATATATATATATATATATATATATATATATATATATATATATATATATATATATATATATATATATATATATATATATATATATATATATATATATATATATATATATATATATATATATATATATATATATATATATATATATATATATATATATATATATATATATATATATATATATATATATATATATATATATATATATATATATATATATATATATATATATATATATATATATATATATATATATATATATATATATATATATATATATATATATATATATATATATATATATATATATATATATATATATATATATCTATATATATATATATATATATATATATATATATATATATATATATATATATATATATATATATATATATATATATATATATATATATATATATATATATATATATATATATATATATATATATATATATATATATATATATATATATATATATATATATATATATATATATATATATATATATATATATATATATATATATATATATATATATATATATATATATATATATATATATATATATATATATATATATATATATATATATATATATATATATATATATATATATATATATATATATATATATATATATATATATATATATATATATATATATATATATATATATATATATATATATATATATATATATATATATATATATATATATATATATATATATATATATATATATATATATATATATATATATATATATATATATATATATATATATATATATATATATATATATATATATATATATATATATATATATATATATATATATATATATATATATATATATATATATATATATATATATATATATATATATATATATATATATATATATATATATATATATATATATATATATATATATATATATATATATATATATATATATATATATATATATATATATATATATATATATATATATATATATATATATATATATATATATATATATATATATATATATATATATATATATATATATATATATATATATATATATATATATATATATATATATATATATATATATATATATATATATATATATATATATATATATATATATATATATATATATATATATATATATATATATATATATATATATATATATATATATATATATATATATATATATATATATATATATATATATATATATATATATATATATATATATATATATATATATATATATATATATATATATATATATATATATATATATATATATATATATATATATATATATATATATATATATATATATATATATATATATATATATATATATATATATATATATATATATATATATATATATATATATATATATATATATATATATATATATATATATATATATATATATATATATATATATATATATATATATATATATATATATATATATATATATATATATATATATATATATATATATATATATATATATATATATATATATATATATATATATATATATATATATATATATATATATATATATATATATATATATATATATATATATATATATATATATATATATATATATATATATATATATATATATATATATATATATATATATATATATATATATATATATATATATATATATATATATATATATATATATATATATATATATATATATATATATATATATATATATATATATATATATATATATATATATATATATATATATATATATATATATATATATATATATATATATATATATATATATATATATATATATATATATATATATATATATATATATATATATATATATATATATATATATATATATATATATATATATATATATATATATATATATATATATATATATATATATATATATATATATATATATATATATATATATATATATATATATATATATATATATATATATATATATATATATATATATATATATATATATATATATATATATATATATATATATATATATATATATATATATATATATATATATATATATATATATATATATATATATATATATATATATATATATATATATATATATATATATATATATATATATATATATATATATATATATATATATATATATATATATATATATATATATATATATATATATATATATATATATATATATATATATATATATATATATATATATATATATATATATATATATATATATATATATATATATATATATATATATATATATATATATATATATATATATATATATATATATATATATATATATATATATATATATATATATATATATATATATATATATATATATATATATATATATATATATATATATATATATATATATATATATATATATATATATATATATATATATATATATATATATATATATATATATATATATATATATATATATATATATATATATATATATATATATATATATATATATATATATATATATATATATATATATATATATATATATATATATATATATATATATATATATATATATATATATATATATATATATATATATATATATATATATATATATATATATATATATATATATATATATATATATATATATATATATATATATATATATATATATATATATATATATATATATATATATATATATATATATATATATATATATATATATATATATATATATATATATATATATATATATATATATATATATCTATATATATATATATATATATATATATATATATATATCTATATATATATATATATATATATATATATATATATCTATATATATATATATATATATATATATATATCTATATATATATATATCTATATATATATATCTATATATATATATATATATATATATATATATATATATATATATATATATATATATATATATATATATATATATATATATATATATATATATATATATATATATATATATATATATATCTATATATATATATATATATATATATATATCTATATATATATATATATATATATATATATATATATATATATATATATATATATATATATATATATATATATATATATATATATATATATATATATATATATATATATATATATATATATATATATATATATATATATATATATATATATATATATATATATATATATATATATATATATATATATATATATATATATATATATATATATATATATATATATATATATATATATATATATATATATATATATATATATATATATATATATATATATATATATATATATATATATATATATATATATATATATATATATATATATATATATATATATATATATATATATATATATATATATATATATATATATATATATATATATATATATATATATATATATATATATATATATATATATATATATATATATATATATATATATATATATATATATATATATATATATATATATATATATATATATATATATATATATATATATATATATATATATATATATATATATATATATATATATATATATATATATATATATATATATATATATATATATATATATATATATATATATATATATATATATATATATATATATATATATATATATATATATATATATATATATATATATATATATATATATATATATATATATATATATATATATATATATATATATATATATATATATATATATATATATATATATATATATATATATATATATATATATATATATATATATATATATATATATATATATATATATATATATATATATATATATATATATATATATATATATATATATATATATATATATATATATATATATATATATATATATATATATATATATATATATATATATATATATATATATATATATATATATATATATATATATATATATATATATATATATATATATATATATATATATATATATATATATATATATATATATATATATATATATATATATATATATATATATATATATATATATATATATATATATATATATATATATATATATATATATATATATGTATATATATATATATATATATATATATATATATATATATATATATATATATATATATATATATATATATATATATATATATATATATATATATATATATATATATATATATATATATATATATATATATATATATATATATATATATATATATATATATATATATATATATATATATATATATATATATATATATATATATATATATATATATATATATATATATATATATATATATATATATATATATATATATATATATATATATATATATATACATACAGTAATCCCTCGCTATTTCGCGGCTCACCTATTGCGGATTCAGTTTATTGCGGATTTTTTTTGGCAAAAAAGTTTTTTGGGCAAAAAAAAAAATTTTTATTCTTTAAAGATTATTGTGACACCAGGATGGGCCAATAATATGATAAAATAAGACAGCCTTTATTAGGATGTAAAGAGAAGCAGAAATGGAGAGTGTAATGACCTGTCAGATGTGAAGGGATTATAAAAGATGTGTAATGAATATCCAACTCTCTGCTGGGTTTTAATATACCTTTGCATTACTTTCATGTTGTCTATTCCAATAATTCTCCTTAGATCTTATTAAATTATTAATATTATTATTATTATTATTATTATTGGCGATAATAATTTTCCTTTGATGATGATTGTGGAGATGATTATTATTATTATTAGTATTATTATTATTATTATTATTGGCGATAATAATTTTTCTTTGATGATGATTGTGGAGATGATTATTATTATTATTATGATTATTATTATTATTATTATTATTAAGGGTTCATCATTGTTTGTACATCTGTTGTTTTTATTTACTTTAATAACTGTGTACAGTGCCCCTCCCTAGTTTGCTGGGACAAAGAGATTGTGGGGTGTTGGGTAGAATAGAATGTTGGGGGAGATAGAGAGAGAGAGAGAGTCTTTAATTAACTCTTGTTCATTCAACCAAAACTGCATTATTTATTGTAAAAATAATGGTTTAATTACAAATTCGTAATAATAATAATAATGATAATCTCCACAATCATCATCAAAGGAAAATTATTGTTGCCAATAATACTAATAATAATAATAATAATATCTAATTAGAATTTTTGGAATAGACATCATGAAAGTAATGCAGAGGTATATTAAACCCAGCAGAGAATTGGATATGCATTACACATATTTTATAATCCCTTCACATCTGACAGATCATTACACTCTCCATTTCTGCTTCTCTTTACAGCCTGATAAAGGCTGTAAAGGACGGGCCAAAAATGATAAAATATCATTTTTGGTCCATCCTGGTGTCATAATCGTCTTTAATTTTTTTTTTTTTTTTAGGTGTTCCTACTAAGCGGAAATTCACCTATCGCGGCCGGTCCCGGAACTGAACCCCCGAGATAGACGAGGGGTTACTGTATATATATATATATATATATATATATATATATATATATATATATATATATATATATATATATATATATATATATATATGTATATGTATATATATATATATATATATGTATATGTATATATATATATATATATATATATATATATATATATATATATATATATATATATATATATATATATATATATATATATATATATATATATATATATATATATATATATACTGTATATATATATATATATATATATATATATATATATATATATATATATATATATATATATATATATATATATATATATATATATATATACTGTATATATATATATATACTGTATATATATATATATATATATATATATATATATATATATATATATATATATATATATATATATATATATATATATATATATATATATATATATATATATATATATATATATATATATATATATATATATATATATATATATATATATATATATATATATATATATATATATATATATATATATATATATATATATATATATTATATATATATATATATATATATATATATATATATATATATATATATATATATATATATATATATATATATATATATATATATATATATATATATATATATATATATATATATATATATATATATATATATATATATATATATATATATATATATATATATATATATATATATATATATATATATATATATATATATATATATATATATATATATATATATATATATATATATATATATATATATATATATATATATATATATATATATATATATATATATATATATATATATATATATATATATATATATATATATATATATATATATTATATATATATATATATATTATATATTATATATATATATATATATATATATATATATATATATATATATATATATATATATATATATTATATATATATATATATATATATATATATATATATATATATATATATATATATATATATATATATATATATATATATATATATATATATATATATATATATATATATATATATATATATATATATATATATATATATATATATATATATATATATATATATATATATATATATATATATATATATATATATATATATATATATATATATATATATATATATATATATATATATATATATATATATATATATATATATATATATATATATATATATATATATATTTTCACATATGGTAATGTGCTTATTCGGTTATTGTTGGTCCCGAATGAGATTTGGGGTTGAATTAAATGCGAAAACAAAACCACAAGTGTGGTTGGGGAATATGTAATATGAACATAGTGGCATTCAGATAGAATGCATTCATTCCTAGTATAGCAGATATAAGCTGTAAGGTATGTATCCCTTTAACCTTCTGTGGTGTAGTTGGTAGCACCTTGGCTTAGTAATTATAAATCCCAGGTTCAAGTCCCAGTCGTGGTGAAAATGATTCATGTTTTCTCATATGGTAATGTGCTTATTTGGTTATTGTTGGTCCCGAATGAGATTTAGAGTTGAATTAAATATGAAAACAAAACCACGAGTGAGGATGGGGAAACTGTAATATGAACATAGTGGCATTCAGATAGAATGCTTTCACTCCTCGTATAGCAGATATAATCTGTAAGGTTTGTTTCCCTTTAACCTTCTGTGTTGTAGTTGATAGTGCCTTGGCTTAGTAATTATAAGTTTCAGTTTCAAGTCCCGGTTGGGGTAAAAATCTTTCATGTTTTCACATATGGTAATTTGCTTATTTGGTTATTGTTGGTCCCGAATGAGATTGGGAGTTGAATTAAATGCGAAATCAAAACCACGAGTGAGGTTGGGGAAACTGTAATATGAACATAGTGACATTCAAATAGAATGCATTCATTCCTAGTATAGCAGATATAAGCTGTAAGGTTTATTTCCCATTAACATTTTGTGGTGTAGTTGGTAGCGCCTTGACTTAGTAATTATAAATCCCAGGTTCAATTCCCAGTTGGGGTAAAAATGATTCATGTTGTCAGATATGGGGTTAAAAATGATTCATGTTGTCAGATATGGTAATGTGCTTATTTGGTTATACAGTGATCCCCCCATTATCGCGAGGGTTCGGTTCCGGGACCCGGCGCGAAACTCGCGGAGTAGGATCAGCCTATATGTACATAGATATTTTAATTTAATTTTATGTTTACACCGTATAAGCTGTATAAACCCTCCCTGTACTGTTAACAAACCACCCTTTACTTCATAAATAACAGCATGCAAGCATAAATTTATATGACATACTCATGTACATAGGTATTTTACAATTATTTTTACGTTTACTCTATAAACCCTCCCTGCACTGTTAAAAAACCACCCTTTACTTCATAAATAACAGCATGCAACGTAAATTTATATGAACGTGATAGGTAAACTTACCTTATCTGTTATGGTTAACATTTTCCTTTGCTGCTTAGGCTCACTACAAGAAGCCTTAGAAGATGAAGGATGCTTGGGAGGCATTGCAAAGGTTAAAGTATGCGAGTAAAAAAGTCACAAGCAAAACGTATTAATAAGCTCAACGTGATCGGCGCACATGAGTGAGGTGAGACAATGGAAGATGGTGGAAGCCTTTGTCCAAAACGCTGATAGCGGTATCGTATTTTACATGTTGCAATACTGTTCGTATTTATGTTTTTTACTAATTTTTACTGTTTTATTATTCTTAGGCTAAAAAATACGTTTTTTTTATCAATAAAATCATGAAACTACTGGAAATATAAATATATATGCTAGCTCACGTAGGTTCGACCCCAATACATTGTACGCTATCGGACACTATTTCGCATGATGCAATACTGTGAGTTATGCTGTATGTACGTATATCTAAATTTGTTTTTTACTATTTTTTACTCTTTTATTATTCGTAGGCTAGGAAATAAATTTTTTTATCAATTATAATAATGAAATGTTTTTTTTTTTTTTTCAATAAAAAAAATTAAAATACTGAGAATTTTTATTTTTTTAATATTTTAATATTTTTGCATATACCCAAAAAATAAAATAATAATTTGCAAAAAAAAAAGCGTGGTACAGTGAAAACGCGAACCAAGAAACGCGATCCTGTGGGGGATCACTGTTGTGTATATATATATATATATATATATATATATATATATATATATATATATATATATATATATATATATATATATATATATATATATATATATATATATACACAGTAATCCCTCGCTATATCGCGATTCACCTTCTGCTGATTTATTTCATTGCGGTTTTTTTTGGCGAGCATATGTATTTTATGTCTCAGATTTTCTGGGTATATCACGTGAGTCCACGATATGTGGAAATATTAAAATTTCCAGTATTTTCATTATTTTGTGGATAAAAAAAGTATATCCTAGCCTAAGAATAATAAAACTGTAAAAAATAATAAAAAACATAAATTTAAACATTTAACTCACAGTATTGCATCATATAAAATACAATACCGGTATTAGCGTTTCGGAAAATGCAAAGGGATGCACCTACATGAGATAGTACATATTAAAATTTCCAGTATTTTCATGATTTTGTTGATAAAAAAAAAGTATTTCCTGGCCTAAGAATAATAAAACAGTAAAAAATAGTAAAAAACATGAATTTAAACATGTAACCCACAGTATTGCATCATATAAAATACGATACTGGTATCGGCGTTTCAGAAAATGTAAAGGGTCGCACCTACGTTAGATAGTACATATTAAAATTTACAGTATTTTCATTATTTTATTGATAAAAAAAGTATTTCCTAGCCTAAGAATAATAAAATAGTAAAAATAGTAAAAATCATAAATTTAAACATGTAACTCTGCACCATATTACATACGATACTGGTATTTTCATTATTTTATTGATAAGAAAAAGTATTTCCTAGCCTAAGAATAATAAAACAATAAAAAATAGTAAAAAACATAAATTTAAACATGTAACTCTGCACCATATAAAATACAATACCGGTATTGGCGTCTTGGAAAACGAAAAGGGTCGCACCTATATGAGATAGTACACGGAATGCTATTAGCTGATGGGTGGGGAACGACGAATCACAGAATTGTGTTGTGTATACTGGGGTCTGATTGGCTTCTTGATTAAAGCTAGATTCTCCCAGCATCTTCCATTGTCTCGCCTCACCCATTCAGTTACTCATGTGTGCGCCTTGCTCGTTGTGCCTCTTAATACGTTGTGCTTGTGATTTTTGTGAAACTTTTGATTGTGTATTTCAACCCTTGCAATACTGCCTAAGCGTCCTTCATCTTCTAAGGTTTCTAGTTGTGAGCTTAAGTAAAGGGTGAGTTGTTAACAGTGCAGGGAGGGTTTATACAGTAAAGGTAAAAATAAATGTAAAATACCTGTAATAAATATGGTGCTGCTACTTCGCAGATTTTCACCTTTCGCGGGTGGTTCCGGAACCAAACCACCACGATAAACGAGGGATCGCTATATATATATATATATATATATATATATATATATATATATATATATATATATATATATATATATATATATATATATATATATATATACAGTATTCCTTCAATTATCGCGAAGATTCGGTTCCGGGACCTGGCGCGAGACAGGAAAATTGTGGAGTAGGATCAGCCTATATGTACATAGATATTTTAATTTATTTTTACGTTTACACCGTATAAACTGTATAAACCCTCCCTGTACTGTTAACAAACCACCCTTTACTTCATAAATAACAGCATGCAAGCGTAAATTTATATGACATACTCATGTACATAGGTATTTTACAATTATTTTTATGTTTACTGTATAAACCCTCCCAGCACTGTTAAAAAACCACCCTTTACTTTATAAATAACAGCATGCAACGTAAATTTTTATGTACGTGATAGGTAAACTTAACGTGAATGAGGTGGTAATGAGTTTGTGGACACCAGAGGAAATTATTCGCAGTCAATAACAGCTTTACGGCTGTTATTCATTGAGGCCAAAATAGCGGCCGACATCCGTAAACCTTTTTCCTTCTGTCAACATATCTAAGAGTTTCACCTTATCTGTTATGGTTAACATTTTCCTTTGCCGCTTAGGCTCACTACAAGAAGCCTTAGAAGATGAAGGATTCTTGGGAAGCATTGCAAAGGTTAAAATATGCGAGTAAAAAAATCACAAGCAAAAAGTATTAATAAGCACAACGTGAACGGCGCACACGTGAGTTAGACTGAACGAGTGAGTCGAGACAATGGAAGATGGTGGAAGCCATCGTATTTTACGTGTTGCAATACTGTTAGTATTTATGTTTTTTACTATTTTTTACTGTTTTATTATTCTTAGGCTAAGAAATACGTTTTTTTATCAATAAAATCATATCTGGAAATTTTAATATATATGCTAGCTCACGTAGGTGCGACCCCAATACATTGTAAGCTATCGGACACTATTTCACATGATGCAATACTGTGTGTTATATATCTAAATTTGTTTTTTACTATTTAATACTGTGAGTTATATATCTAAGTTTATGTTTTTTTACTATTTTTGACTGTTTTATTACTCTTAGGCTAGGAAATACTTGTTTTATCAATAAAATAATGAAAATTTCAATATGTACTATCTTACGTAGGTTCGACCCTTTTCGTTTTCCGAAACGCTGATACCGGTATCGTATTTTACATGGTGTAGTACTGTTAGTTTTTATGTTTTTTGCTATTTTTTACTGCTTTATTATTCTTAGGCTAAGAAATACTTTTTTTAACAATAAAATCCTGAAACTACTGGAAATATAAATATATATGCTAGCTCACGTAGCTGCGACCTCAATACATTGTACACTATTGGACACTATTTCACATGATGCAATACTGTGAGTTATACTGTATATCTAAATTTATGATTTTTACTGTTTTATTATTCGTAGGTTGGGAAATAATTTTTTTTATCAATTAGATAATGAAATATGTTTTTTCAATAAAAAAATGAAAATACTGAAAATTTTTATTTTTTTTAATATTTTAATATTTTTGCATATCATATATATACTATATATATATATATATATATATATATATATATATATATATATATATATATATATATATATATATATATATCGATTGTGATGTTCTTTTGTATGAAATACTTTTTTGCATTTGGCAGCGAGAGTATGATATTCTTTATTGTGGTGCAATATTGTTTAATCTCTTAATATCATCTAAGTAGTGGGCTGTACTGCATCTACATTTGTTATGTAGTTTTTTTATTAATTAATATATCTTTATCCACAGAATCTATCTAAACCTAGTAAAAAAAGAAGGAAAATGCATTTTTTAAGTACAATCATTTTGTGTCCTCAATCAGTTACCATTTCAAAGTACACTACTACCTAAAAATTTCTTATAATTACTAATTCTTTTTATATCGTAATTAGGCTGTATATTGGTTTCATCTTGTGTCAGTTTGACTAACAAAAAGAAGTCATATATATCAGGGTTATTGTGTATTTTAAGCAAATTATATTTTGATTTTAATGGTAATATTTAATAGTAGGGCTTTAGAGTGTGTGTGATTAAAGTGGTTGATTACCATTTTCTCATAGGAACTTGTGTTGCGAAATGGAACAGATATTTACCAAAATTGGAAGCATCCTCCCATTACGCCTCATCTGCGCATGTATTTCTTCAACTTGACCAATAAAGAAGAGTTCTTAAAAGGCAGCAAACCAATATTGCAAGAAGCAGGTCCTTATTGTTACAGGTTAGTTAGTTTTCCAGTTTTCTCATTGTTTAGTTCCTTATTGTTATAAGCTATTTAGTAGCATTTTTTTAGTTCTTTAATGTAATGATAAAAGTATGTGCAGTAAATATAAAACTTCTTACAGTCAAGGATACATGTATTGGCTGGTTGTACTTGGCTGTGAGACATCGATGTCATTATCGGAGGCAGCACTTTGTGTAGCCAGAGGCTTTCATTATTTTTATAAATATGTAGGATGTTTTCTTAATTGCTCATTTAATTTTCCCCTCATAGATTTTATGCGAACTCAGACCATCGTGTGTCATTTGTTCAGTCCTTTTTATTACTTAGGCTACATCCTTTTAATCTTTTTTTTGTTACCTCCTTTAGGCAGAACATCCTCATTGATATACTCCATCAAGAATGCATAGTGGCCCTTTTCCAATAGGTGGCTCATAGTTAATTGTACCAGTATTCAAAACTTTATATGGGAATACTAGATTTTAGCAGTGATGCTTCTCCTCCCTTGGCCCTTTTTGTTTCCAGTAGTTGTTGGTGCAAGAAATATCCTTGCACATAATCTAGGAATTTTCTGTATGTTGGTCAAGACTATGCCAGTCTATTTCTTGATGATTAAAATCCTCATATTTAATATCCTACATCTTGTCTCACGAATGATGTTTACAACTGAATTAATGACTTCGTGTACCCATTCATCATATAACTGTAGTGTTTGTTGATATCTTGAGTTATATGCTACAGCTATTATATGTAAGTGTTGTTTGTATGACAATTTAGATTTTACTGTAGCTCTTGCATATTTCAGTACATATACAGACAGTATGTATATCATTTGTATCTAGCGGATATGTATATTTGTATGTATAATGTGTAGTTCATCATTTAGGCTAGCTGTTAATGAGAGAGAGAAATCTGAGACGCAAAATATTACTGCATCTTTGTGAACAAAGAACTGTTGTGTGTAACAGTGTTTCCGCCTATTTCCTGCCTAACGAGAGGTAACTCAAGTTATTTGTTCTCATGAGATGCTACGAGACACTTGTGTCGAAGAATGTGCATTAGAGATAATGTGGACTAAGAAGATATTCAAACTTTATTTTGAGTCCAGTGATTGGTTTTGTCGACATCTGGGTTTTCTGGATAGATAAGTACTGACCAATTTATGTTTCTAACAATACTCTTTTCTACGTGTATAATGAATAATATGCTCATTTTAGTCGAACACTCATAGGTTGAATATGTGTTGGGAAATTTATGTTATATGAGGAAGTTTTCTATGGTGATGAGAGATTATTTATTAATTCACATATCAAGAGTTCACAAGCCCCCTTATAATTATTAGCATATATGCTTATGCATATGATATTAATTATATTTTTATTAGTAAAGGACTTACTTTTGAGATCGTTTGTAGGCCTCTTCCTAAGCTCTGTCAGGATTTCCAAACTTAGGGGGTTATGAGATTGAAGGCTAATAACATATAGGAAATCCTACAAAGTTTTGGTCTTTCAATCTGGATAAAAATTGATGTTTTACTGGTGAAGATAGTGTACATTTTAAATCAGCTATGCAATATTTTTTAAGAAAGGGTTTAGTGTTATACTTTACTTAAAATCATTCATATATCAGCTAATAAATACTTTGCATGTATTTACATGAAGAATGCGAGCATGAAATTTAAGTGGTTGTTGAGATAAGTAAGTGTATGTTTTTCCTCAATTGAATAAAGTGTGTCGTCGTGGAAACGAAATATACTTTACTGTTTAAACGTCTGCTAAGTAAAACAGAGTGCACTGTGTCATTTATTTGAGGAACAGTGTGTTATACTTTACACTCTCCATTTGTTGCAGTTAATTGAATATTGTATTTTTACACTTTAAGGATTGGTGTCATAAGTGACGAAATTGCATAACTGTACCAAGGACTTCAGACAAAATGAAAATGACTGTCATGGCCAAGGTTTATGCTAGCCCAAGGAAATCACTTCGCCAGACATCCACGGAGTTGGGTATTCCAAGGTCAACCATCCACAAAATCCTAATAGAGGAGAAGTTTCATCCGTACAAGTTACCTTGGCATACCCAACTCCGTGGATGTCCGGCGAAGTGATTTCCTTGGGCTAGCATAAACCTTGGCCATGACAGTCATTTTCATTTCGTCTGAAGTCCTTGGTCGTCCGGAATGAGGTTTGTCCAAGACACTGCCTGTTTCTTTAAATTTCTTGATCAATTTCCCGACGGCAGTAAAATAAATAAGTTGCCTATGAGGGTGTCGAAGGTCAAATTCTTCTGCAATTTTGCAATAAGACCATCCTTCTCGTCCACTTCAGAGTACCAACTCGATTCGTTCTTCTTTAGACATAGCCATCATTCGATCTGGACAGGAAAATTAACATAACTAAATAACATAGTGAAATTTCCTATGTACCCAGACTTTGTGGACACCCAGCGTGTGATTACCTAATTGTGTTTACGGGAAAGAGCCCAAAGCTCGTATCTTCCCGTCTCCTGATCGGTTCCATTTTATACTTAGTGATACTTATCATACCTGTCCTTAAAACTATGGATTGAGATAGCATTAACTACCTCCTCGCTTAGCCAATTCCAATTATCAACTACTCTTACACTGAAAAAGTATTTCCTTACATCCTGCAAAGAAGTTTTCTTACCAAGCTTCAAACTATGACCTCTAGTTCTAGAGCCAGCCATATCAAAATATCGATCCCTATCCACTCTATCATAACCATGAAGGAATTTAAAAACTGTCACCATATCCCCCCTCACTCTTCTAGCTTCTAGTGATGGTAAGTCTAATTCCCTCAGCCTCTCATCATAACTGAGATTGCGTATTTCTGGCACCAGTTTCGTGGCATGTCTTTGAACTTTTTCAAGCTTAGCTATGTGCTTTTTCAAGTGCGGATTCCAAAAGGGGGCTGCATATTCCAGTTTTGGCCTCACATAGGTTACATAAATATTTCTGAACATTTCCTTGTCCATGTGCCTGAAGGCTACCCTTACATTTGATAAGAATGCATATGCTGCCCTTACTATGCCATTTATATGTATTTCTGGAGACAAATCTGCCAGTATGTTTACTCCTAGATCTCTCTCATTTTCTGTCTCTTGAAGTTGTACTCCAGCCACCGAGTAGTCAAGCTTGGGCCTTCTTGCACTTGTACCCATTCTCATTACCTTACATTTTGAAGTATTGAATTTCATTAGCCACTTTTCTGACCACTCATGCAGATTATTTAGATCCTCCTGAAGTTCTCTACCATTGTTCTCGTTTTTTACTTTCTTCACAATCTTTGCATCATCTGCAAACATATTCATGAATGAATTTACAGACTCTGGTAGGTCATTTACATATACAAGGAACAAAAGTGGCCCTAAAACTGAACCCTGTGGAACTCCACTACTAACTCTTCTCCATTCAGACACTGAGTGTCTTACTCTAACCCTCTGTTCCCTTCCTTCTAAGTAAGTTTTTATCCATTCCAAAACATTTCCACCTATTCTAGCCATTGATTGCAGCTTCCTAATAAGTCTCCCATGTGGAACAGTGTCAAACGCTTTCTGGAAGTCTAGGAATATGCAATCTGCCCAGCCCTCTCTTTCCTGTAAGATTTGGCTTACCTCA
Organism: Halocaridina rubra; assembly: GCA_037179515.1. Lineage (NCBI taxonomy): Eukaryota > Metazoa > Arthropoda > Malacostraca > Decapoda > Atyidae > Halocaridina > Halocaridina rubra. Next base: position 21,291 of record JAXCGZ010023526.1, read on the forward strand.
TCATAAAATTCTAATAACTTTGTTACTGTTGATCTACCTTCTCTGAAGCCATGTTGCCTCACTGACAAAAAGTTGAAGGATTCCAAGTGAAGAGAGATATGTTTCCTTAGTAGGGGTGTGTGTGTATATATATATATATATATATATTATATATATATATATATTATATATTATATATATATATATATATATATATATATATATATATATATATATATATATATATATATATATATACACATACAGTGTTGCCTCACTTATCGCGGTAGTTCGGTTCCAGGACCCGCCGCGAACCAGGAAATCCGCGAAGTAGGATCCGCCTATATGTACATAGATATTTTAATATATTTTTACGTTTACACTGTATAAACCCTCCCTGCACTGTTAAAAAAACACCCTTTACATTATAAATAACAGCGAGCAACGTAAATTTATATGAAAGTGATTGATAAAATTACAGTGAATAAGGTGATAATGACGTGACATACATATCATTTACAATTATTTTTTCGTTTACGTACTGTATAAACCCTCCCTGCACTGTTAAAAAAAACACCCTTAGCATTATAGATAACAGCAAGCAATGTAAATTTTGATGAAAGTGATAGGAAAACTTACCGTGAATGTGATGATGACGTGACATACATACTCATTTACAATTATTTTTTCGTTTACGTACTGTATAAACCCTCCCTGCACTGTTGAAAAAACACCCTTTACATTATAAATAACAGCAAGCAACGTAAATTTTAATGAAAGTGATAGATAAAATTACGGTGAATGAGGTGATAATGACGTGACATACATACTCATTTACAATTATTTTTTTGTTTACTTACTGTATAAACCCTCCCTGCACTGTTAAAAAAACACCCTTTACATTATAAATAACAGCAAGCAACGTAAATTTTTATGAAAGTGATAGATAAAATTACGGTGAATGAGGTGATAATGACGTGACATACATGCTATTTACAATTATTTTTTCGTTTACGTATTGTATAAACCCTCCCTGCACTGTTAAAAAAACACCCTTTACATTATAAATAACAGCAAGCAACGTAAATTTTTATGAAAGTGATAGATAAAATTACGGTGAATTAGGTGATAATGACGTGACATACATACTCATTTACAATTATCTTTTCGTTTATGTACTGTATAAACCCTCCCTGCACTGTTACAAAAACACCCTTTACATTATAAATAACAGCAAGCAACGTAAATTTTTATGAAAGTGATAGATAAAATTACGGTGAATGAGGTGATAATGACGTGACATACATACTCATTTACAATTATTTTTTCGTTTACGTACTGTATAAACCCTCCCTGCACTGTTAAAAAAACACCCTTTACATTATAAATAATAGCAAGCAACGTAAATTTTAATGAAAGTGATAGATAAAATTATGGTGAATGAGGTGATAATGACGTGACATACATACTCATTTACAATTATTTTTTCGTTTACGTACTGTATAAACCCTCCCTGCACTGTTACAAAAACACCCTTTACATTATAAATAACAGCAAGCAACGTAAATTTATATGAAAGTGATTGATAAAATTACAGTGAATAAGGTGATAATGACGTGACATACATATCATTTACAATTATTTTTTCGTTTACGTACTGTATAAACCCTCCCTGCACTGTTAAAAAAAACACCCTTTGCATTATAGATAACAGCAAGCAATGTAAATCTTTATGAAAGTGATAGGAAAACTTACCGTGAATGTGATGATGACGTGACATACATACTCATTTACAATTATTTTGTTCGTTTACGTACTGTATAAACCCTCCCTGCACTGTTGAAAAAACACCCTTTACATTATAAATAACAGCAAGCAACGTAAATTTTAATGAAAGTGATAGATAAAATTACGGTGAATGATGTGATAATGACGTGACATACATACTCATTTACAATTATTTTTTCTTTTACGTACTGTATAAACCCTCCCTGCACTGTTAAAAAAACACCCTTTACATTATAAATAACAGCAAGCAACTTAAATTTTTATGAAAGTGATAGATAAAATTACGGTGAATGAGGTGATAATGACGTGACATACATGCTATTTACAATTATTTTTTCGTTTACGTATTGTATAAATCCTCCCTGCACTGTTAAAAAAACACCCATTACATTATAAATAACAGCAAGCAACGTAAATTTTTAGGAAAGTGATAGATAAAATTACGGTGAACTAGGTGATAATGACGTGACATACATACTCATTTACAATTATTTTTTCGTTTGCGTACTGTATAAACCCTCCCTGCACTGTTACAAAAACACCCTTTACATTATAAATAACAGCAAGCAACGTAAATTTTTATGAAAGTGATGGATAAAATTACGGTGAATGAGGTGATAATGACGAGACATACATACTCATTTACAATTATTTTTTCGTTTACGTACTGTATAAACCCTCCCTGCACTGTTAAAAAAACACCCTTTACATTATAAATAACAGCAAGCAACGTAAATCTTTATGAAAGTGATAGATAAAATTATGGTGAATGAGGTGATAATGACGTGACATACATACTCATTTACAATTATTTTTTTGTTTACGTACTGTATAAACCCTCCCTGCACTGTTACAAAAACACCCTTTACATTATAAATAACAGCAAGCAACGTAAATTTTTATGAAAGTGATGGATAAAATTACGGTGAATAAGGTGATAATGACGTGACATACATACTCATTTACAATTATTTTTTCGTTTATGTACTGTATAAACCCTCCCTGCACTGTTAAAAAACACCCTTTACATTATAAATAACAGCAAGCAACGTAAATTTTTATGAAAGTGATAGATAAAATTATGGTGAATGAGGTGATAATGACGTGACATACATACTCTTTTACAATTATTTTTTCGTTTACGTACTGTATAAACCCTCCCTGCGCTGTTAAAGAAACACCCTTTACATTATAAATAACCGCAAGCAACGTAAATTTTTATGAAAGTGATAGATAAAATTACGGTGAATGTGGTGATAATGACGTGACACGCATACTCATTTACAATTATTTTTTCGTTTACGAACTGTATAAACCCTCCCTGCACTGTTAAAAAAACACCCTTTTCATTATAAATAACAGCACGCAACGTAAGTTTAAAAAAAAAATGAAAAGACTGAAAATGTTTTTTTTTCAATAATTTAATATTTTTGCGCATACTCATAAAATAAAATAATAATTTATCAAAAAAAAAACCGCGATAGAGTGAGAACGCGAACCAAGAAGCGCGAATAACCGGGGTAACACTGTATATATATATATATATATATATATATATATATATATATATATATATATATATATATATATATATATATATATATATATATATATATATATATATATATATATATATATATACTCTACTTTTTCTCGTTAATATATGAAGTATGCGAACATATGCTTTTGGAAATTGTAGTGTTCCCAATTTTTTCTTTAATATATGCAGTGTGCATATATATATATATATATATATATATATATATATATATATATATATATATATATATATATATATATATATATATATATATATATATAATATATATATATATATATATATATATATATACCGTGTTCCCCCCCTGTATTGTGTTTCTTGGTTCGCGTTCTCACTGTATCGCGTTTTTTTTTTTTTTTTTTTTTATTATTTTATTTTTTGGGTATACGCAAAAATATTAAAATATTGAAAAAATAAAAATTTTCAGTATTTTCATTTTTTTATTGAAAATGTAAATTACGTTGCTTGCTGTTATTTATAATGTAAAGGGTGTTTTTTTAACAGTGCAGGGAGGGTTTATACAGTACGTAAACGTAAAAATAATTGTAAAATACCTATGTACATGAGTATGTCATGTAAGTACCACTTCATTCACCGTAATTTTATGTATCACTTTCATATAAATTTACATTGCATGCTGTTATTTATGAAGTAAAGGGTGGTTTGTTAACAGTACAGGGAAGGTTTCTACAGTGTAAACGTAAAAATAATTAAAATACTTATGTACATGAGTATGTCTTGCAATCACCACTTCATTCACCGTAATTTTATCTACCACTTTCATGTAAACTTACGTTGCTTGCTGTTATTTATAATGTAAAGGGTGTTTTTTTAACAGTGCAGGGAGGGTTTATACAGTACGTAAACGTAAAAATAATTGTAAAATACCTATGTACATGAGTATGTCATGTAAGTACCACTTCATTCACCGTAATTTTATGTATCACTTTCATATAAATTTACGTTGCATGCTGTTATTTATGAAGTAAAGGGTGGTTTGTTAACAGTACAGGGAAGGTTTCTACAGTGTAAACGTAAAAATAATTAAAATACTTATGTACATGAGTATGTCTTGCAATCACCACTTCATTCACCATAATTTTATCTATCACTTTCATGTAAATTTACGTTGCTTACTGTTATTTATAATGTAAAGTGTGTTTTTTTAACAGTGCAGCGAGGGTTTTTACAGTTTAAACGTAAAAATAATTGTAAAATACCTATGTACGTGAGTATGTCATGTAATTACCACTTCATTCACCGTTATTTTTTACCACTTTCATGTAAATTTACGTTGCATGCTGTTATTTATAATGTAAAGGGTGTTTTTTTAACAGTTCAGGGAGAGTTTATACAGTACCTTAAACGTAAAAATAATTTTAAAATACCTATGTACATGAGTATGTCATGTAATTACCACTTCATTCACCGTAATTTTATCTATCACTTTCCTATAAATTTACTTTGCATGCTGTTATTTATGAAGTAAAGGGTGGTTTGTTAACAGTACAGGGAGGGTTTATACAGTGTAAACGTAAAAATAAATTAACCTATCTATGTACATATAGGCTGATCCTACTCTGCGGCTTTCCTGGTTTGCGCCGGGTCCCGGAACCGAACTACCGCGTCAAGGGGGGGAACACTGTATATATATATATATATATATATATATATATATATATATATATATATATATATATATATATATATATATATATATATATATATATATATATATACCGTATATATATATATATATATATATATATATATGCACACATCATATATTAAAAGAAAAAAATTGGGAACACTACAATTTCCAAAAGCATATGTACATATACTTCATATATTTAACGAGAAAAAGTAGAGGATAATGCAATTTTTATCCTGAGGCCTTACCATTTGCAGGATATCTACTAGCTGCCTGATTTGCATTGTTACCTTCCCCACAAGGGGCACATTGGACAACAGCTGATGTATGAAATATGCTTTATTTACTCAGGGGACTGTTCCTTTTGCCAAGTCTTAGTTCAAGTAGCAAGAGATATAAGGGCTTTGGGAAGGGCAGGAACAAAATATATCTTTCTAACAGAATTGGATATTAATTCTGAGATATGAGGGTCTAAATTTTGCTCAGAAAAATGAACAGTGAAATTTAGGACTCTGGTCCATCTGCTTTGTTTGCAACTAATAATGACCCACAGGGGGGGGAGAAATTATCTGGCTTTGGTTCTCCTGCATTGTTTGCAACTAATAAAGTGCCACAGAGGGGCTGGAATTCTTGGACTCCAATTCATATGCATTGTTTGCAACTAATAAAGAACCACGGGGAGCAGACATTACTTTGAAATATTTTACAGACCTCTAGTATCCTCTTGGACATAATTTAGATTACTATCTCGGGTGAGTATTGTCAGAGTGGGTTACCCGTCAGACTGTCCATGCTTTGTGAGCAGGGAAGGGATGAACAGACTAGCTCAAGGTCTACTTCTTAGTCTCAAAATTACACCCCCCCAATACAGTATATATATCTCAGATACAAGAGGGGAGGGGCCATCTTTTCTTATTTAGGAATCATCATCCCCTGTGATTAATCAGGTGGAAAAATTGGCTGTGGTCGCAATGTGGCTCTAGAAGACTGATTTATTCGAGGCAACAAATATATTGCTTAGCTACTGATGACAGGAACAAAGACAAGGCGGAAGGGGAAGGGAACCTCCTGGAATTGCTAAAATAATAAAGTAATGGCACTGCAAAGAGGCAGCTTGTTTTGCCTGATATCCCATAGAATAAAGAGGAAGTAATCAGAGAGGACAGAAGAGTGACAGTGTATTTTAGAGCAGAATCCCTTTGCAGTTTACATGAATGCAATTAATGCTGATGTCTAAAAGTCAGCAGTCAAAATACTTTTTTAACTGGCATTGTTAGCTGGAGAGTTTTTTGTGAAGATTGAGACGAAAATTTGTAGAGCCGTCCTACACTTTTAAAACAGATGATGTGAAAGCAATTTAGATGCGACATGTATCCAGAGGGAAAAGTAAACAAATCGACAGAGCAATCCATGGAAATAGGGAATTTTTAGCATCTCTTTTTGATTCTAGATGGATACCAAAGTATAAGAAAGTTGTCATATGCTATATTTGATTTTGATCTTGTATAAAAAGGATCTTACTTTCCTAGACTTATAAAGCAAGATTCAGTATATCTTCCCATTGTCTTGTGTCCCTGAATTAATGGGTGATGGCTTTAGCATAAATATTTAGTCTAATGCTTCTAACTTTAATGATAAGCCATCATTCTTTGAATTTTAATAACTTGTTGTTTAAAATCTTGATATGTTGGAAAGTCATGTAATCCATATTCTACACAAAAATTCATTTATGAATGTAATTACTCTTTTGACATTACAGTGGTGAAATAATTGTATAATATATAAAGAGGCAGCTTGTTTTGCCTGAAATTCCATAGAATAAAGAGGAAGTCATCAGAGAGGACAAAAGTCTGGCAGTGTATTTTAGAGCAGAATCCCTTTGCAGTTTACATGAATGCAATTAAAGCTGATATCTAAAAGTCAGCAGTCAAAATACTTTTTTTAACTGGCATTGTTAGCTGGAGTATTTTTTTTGTGAAGATTGAGACGAGAATTTGTAGAACCGTCCTACACTTTTAAAACAGATGATGTGAAAGCAATTTAGATACGACATGTATCCAGAGGGAAAAGTAAACAAATCGACAGAGCAATCCATGGAAATAGGGAATTCTTAGCATCTCTTTTTGATTCTAGATGGATGCCGAAGTATAAGAAAGTTTTCATATGCTATATTTGATTTTGATCTTGTATAAAAAGGATCTTACTTTACTAGACTGATAAAACAAGCTTCAGTATATCTTCCCATTGTCTTGTGTCCCTGAATTAATGAGTGATGGCTTTAGCATAAATATATAGTCTGATGCTTCTAACTTTAATGATAAATCATCATTCTTTGAAGTTTAATAACTCGTTGTTTAAAAGTATGATATGTTGGAATGTCATGTAATACATATTCTACTCAAAAATTCATTTATGAATGTAATTACTCTTTTGACATTACAGTGGTGAAATAATTGTATAATATACAAAGAGGCAGCTTGTTTTGCTTGAAATTCCATAGAATAAAGAGGAAGTCATCAAAGAGGACAAAAGTGTGGTAGTGTATTTTAGAGCAGAATTCCTTTGCAGTTTACTGAATGCAATTAATGCTAATGTCTAAAAGTCAGTAGTCAAAACACTTTTTTAACTGGCATTGTTAGCTGGAGTGTTTTTTTTGAAGATTGAGACGAGAATTTGTAGAGCTGTCCTACACTTTTAAAACAGATGATGTGAAAGCAATTTAGATACGACATGTATCCAGAGGGAATAGTAAACAAATTGACAGAGCAATCCATGAAATAGGGAATTCTTAGCATCTCTTTTTGATTTTAGATGGATACCAAAGTATAAGAAAGTTGTCATATGCTATATTTGATTTTGATCTTGTATAAAAAGGATCTTACTTTCCTAGACTGATAAAACAAGATTCAGTATATCATCCCATTGTCTTGTGTCCCTAAATTAATGAGTGATGGCTTTAGCATAAATATATAGTCTAGTGCTTCTAACTTTAATGATGAGTTATCATTCTTTGAAGTTTAATAACTCGTTGTTTAAAAGTATGATATGTTGGAATGTCATGTAATGCATATTCTACACAAATTACTTTATGAATGTAATTACTCTTTTGACATTACAGTGGTGAAATATTTGTATAATATTCAAAGAGGCAGCTTGGTTTGCCTGAAATCCCGTAGCATAAAGAGGAAGTCATCTGAGAGGACAAAAGTGTGGCAGTGTATTTTAGAGCAGAATCCCGTTGCAGTTTACATGAATGCAATTAATGCTGATGTCTAAAAGTCAGCAGTCAAAATACCTTTTTAACTGGCATTGTTAGGTGGAGTGTTTTTTGTGAAGATTGAGACGAGAATTTGTAGAGCCGTCCTACACTTTTAAAACAGATGATGTGAAAGCAACTTAGATACGACATGTATCCAGAGGGAAAAGTAAACAAATCGACAGAGCAATCCATGGAAATAGGGAATTCTTAGCATCTCTTTAGATTCTAGATGGATACCAAAGTATAAGAAAGTTTTCATATGCTATATTTGATTTTGATCTTGTATAAAAAGGATCTTACTTTCCTAGAATTATAAAACAAGATTCAGTATATCTTCCCGTTGTCTTGTGTCCCTAACTTAATGAGTGATGGCTTTAGCATAAATATATAGTCTAATCCTTCTAACTTTAATGATAAGTCATCATTCTTTGAAGTTTAATAACTCGTTGTTTATAATCTTGATATGTTGTAAAGTCAGGTAATGCATATTCTACACAAAAATTACTTTATGAATGTAATTACTCTTTTGAGATTACAGTGGTGAAATATTTATATAATATACTGCTCTTTTATGTATAAATGTGAATTACAGTATAAGCCAATCATGTGTTGCAATGACAACATATAATAAGCTTTCTTTTATTGTTTGGGTATTTGCTAAATAGTATGCCATATTGTACTGAGGCTACCAGGACGTCCACAAATTTAAGGGAAGTTCAGTGGATGCAGGGTTTCATATGCCCTCTGTGGGTCTAATTCCTATATTAATTTTTTGATGGCCAAGAAAAATGTTGTGAGAGAAAGAGATTGTCAAGTTCTTTTACTCCCCAGTCTTTTTAGTCACCTCTAAATAATGTTCCCCCTTCTCCTTGGCTATCTGTTTTCTTTGTCTCTTACGACACGCAAGGAATTAAAATTTTTCATTCTATGTCCATAATTTACTCATATTTTATTGATTTGCAGAGAACACTGGGAGAAGATCAATGTAGTTTTCCATGATAATGGCACAGTGTCTTATGAGACCCAGAAATTCTACTATTTTGAAAGATCTCTCTCAGTGGGTTCAGAGGATGATCTTATTGTGTCCATTAATATTCCCATGGTGGTAAGTTACTTTGATATTTGAGTTACCTAGTTTATTTTTGTGTTAGTTGGACTTCAAGAAAGTATTCCTGATTGAAGATGAAAGTTATTTCATTGTTTATCTTGCAATTGTCCCCCTTTGGTTGTAGGCACTCTTTTGGCACTGGTAGAAGCCAGTATTTATATAAGAAAAGTAAAAGTTATGGCAAATATATTTTGACACATGTTTAAAGATATTTGGGACAAGATTTTTTATTTTGAGTGTTGAGTATATGTCATGAGGTTTTATGTATTTAAGATCAGGAGATTGCATATTAGTCGGAATAAGAATATTCTGTACATGTTTCTTGGTATAGTTTTGAATATGAAGATTTTCTGTAAATGTAGAGTAGCTGCCGTGCTCATACCATTTGTCACATTTTATCTCTCTGGTTCTATATCTAAGTTCACCTCTTATATATTTTTTACTTTTAGTTTCTTTTTTTCTGGGGTCTCAAGGAAAAGTTATTTGGAAGAATTGCTAGATTATAAGCTTCTTTAATGAGTTCATTAGTTTTTAAAAATGAAACCAAGAATGTAGACTGTAATTATTACATAGTTGTTTAATGCTATTGCTGTTGCCTGTGACTGAGGTAGATGCAGACTTAGATTATTGTTTGAGAAGTTTAGATTTTGAAGTTGAAGCATATTTCTTAAAAAAATATCCTGATGAGTAACTGATCGATATCTTTGAAACATTCCGATATTTATATGTATTAGATTTGTATATGAAAAAATATACAATTTGGTACTTCTGGGAAGATGTTGCGATCTTTCAAGTGGGATGCTGTAAGATGCCATGTGAAATATTGTTTATAAGGAAGAGAATGATAAACCATACATTATTTTTAGGCATATAGGTAGCTACACTGTAATATTCATGGAAAATGGGCAAAGGTTAATAATTTGAATGCATTTAATGTAAGTTATTAATTGTTTAACATCAGTTACTAGTATACTGCAAGTGTTTAGCCTGAATATTTGTGTGGTTGTGATATGGAGAGTAAGAGTTAAAGATGCAAGACTGCATTACAGTCCACTTTGCTTGTAAGTTCTTTTGTAATATTGAGAATTCTGCCTTTAGCACTTTTCCTAATCGGGAATTAGACTAGGTGGATATTTATCCCTAAGTCTGTTTTCCATTGCTTAATGCATCTGCCTTCATGCTACATTTTTTTTTTTTTTTACTCATCTGCTATATAAATGCTGACATTATCTATCCAAACTCAATAGTTTCTATAATCTGGAAAGAAAACAAGTTTTCAAAGTGTCAGTAATGCTAAATCTTTCAACTTTTTTACTCACTCTGACATCTTATCTTCCTTAACTCAGTGAGGAAGCCACATGTGTAACAAAGGAATTGTGGTAGCAGGACTTCAACGTAAGCTGCCTATCCTCACCCCTTCTCCTAGTTATTTTGTGGCAAAATGATTTAATTGAGGAAAGAATTACCTGTCTTTCACTACATTTTCACTTTGATTCAGTTCATATGACTCATAGGATATATGGGTGTGGATGTCTATCTCTCACACAATGCCAGATGAGACGTATTTATTCACTATAATAAAATAATATATTTCTCCTCTTCGCAGTCAGCTATATCACAGTGGAGATTTGCAGCGAGGTTAGCCAAGTTGGCTTTGTCGTCCATGTTGGAGGTGTTGAAAGAAGAGCCCATTGTTACTCACTCAGTTAGAGAGCTCATGTGGGGCTATGAGGATGCACTCCTTAAAATTGCTAAAGACATTTTGCCACCAAGTCAGAGACTGCCGTTTGACAAGTTTGGGTTCTTCGTTAATGTTAGTATGGGAAGCTCTTTTGCATTGTTGACTGCTTATATTTTTTATTAATTTTTCAAGTGAGAGCATATATTAAGATATTTAGAAGTGAATTTTCAATAGGCCTTGTCAAGATTTTCCTGTCAGTTGCTCTCTGAAATTAAAAACAAATATCAAGGAGGAAGGTTTGCTGCCTTTCTCCTCGCATACCCCTTTGAGACATTCCTGCAACTCGCAAAGCAAGTTTGGAATTCTTCCTCTTGTGATAAGAGCTGACCTGATGGCATGAAGGAAATTTAGCCTTATCAAATTTTATTGCAGAATATTTTTTGTGGTCAGTCAATTATATCTTTATATATTTATATTAGAAAAATGGCTCCACGGATGGTATCTTCAACGTCTATACCGGTGCTGATGATATGAGCAAGTACACAACCATTGTATCTTTTAATCACATGGAAAAGTTGAAATATTGGAATACAGATGAGTGCAATGAAATTAAGGGCACAGATGGATCCTCTTTCCCACCACCCGTTGCTGACAGCACTGTACTCTACATGTTCAATGATAACCTTTGCCGTTCAGTGCCTTTGACATTCTGGAAAGACATTGAGATGTTTGGCATCTTTGTCAAAAGGTACAGTAGATATATTTGTTTCTTGATGCTCTAGGTGAGACATTATTATTGCTGAGAGTATAAATAAAGTTTTATTAGTAGGAACATTTAACTACCCTTCTGAAGGAATTTATATATATTAACTATGCATTTCCTGAAAAATTAATTTTCAGATTATGTGCCCTGTGGGGCGGGCACAATATCAAAGAATAGCCTCACCGTATTCCCTGCGTGTCGTAAAAGGCGACTAAAAGTGGACGGGGCGGGGGGACTAGGAGTCCCCCCCCCCTTGTATCAACCTCCTGCGAGACGTCAAAGAAGAAGGGGAGTAGAGGGGAGAATAACTTCTCCCCAAACTCTAGTTTTGGGGTGTCTAAATGTGCGTGGTTGTAGTACGATAGAGAGCAAAAGATGTGAGATTGGATATATGTTTGGTAAGAGGAGGATGGATGTATTGGCACTGTGTGAGACGAAGATGAAAGGAAAAGGAGAAGTGGCATTTGGTGATGTGACGGGTAGGGTGTCTGGGGTTGAAAGAGGGAGAGCGAGAGAAGGTGTGGCATTATTGCTGAGTGAATGGATGGTAAATCAGGTAGTGGAATGGAAAGAAGTGTCATCTAGGCTGATGTGGGTGAGGGCTAGGATAGGAAGGGAATGTTGGGCTTTTGTTAGTGCGTATGGGCCAGGATGTGAGAGAAGTGAGGAAGAGCGGGATGAATTTTGGAATGAGTTAACTAGATGTGTGGATGGTCTGAGTAGAAGGAACTATGTAGTTGTGTTGGATGACTTGAATGCCAGAGTGGGTGATGGAGAGATAGAAGGTGTTGTAGGAAAGTATGGGGTACCAGGTGGGAATGAGAGTGGTGAGAGACTGTTAGATATGTGTGTGGAGCAAGAGTTGGTGATAGGTAATAGTTTATTTAAGAAGAAGTTAATAAATAAGTATAGATGGATGAGAGTGGCAAATGGAAGAGTGAAAGAAAGAGCATTGATGGATTATGTGTTGGTAGCAAAGAGCATGATTGGTAGAGTGAAAGATGTACATGCATTCAGGGGTGTGGCTGCTGGGATGTATGATCATTTTTTGGTTGAAGCAAAAGTGGTAGTAGCAAAAGAGTGGGGAAATAATGTTGGGGGATGTAGAAGGGAAATAGTGAAGGTGGAAGAGTTGAAAAAGCCAGAGAAGAGACAGGAATATCAGGACAGGTTGAGAGTGGCATATGACAGGGTGAAAGAAAGAGAAGTTGGGGAGTTAGGGGAGGAATGGGGGTTGATGAAAGAATGTTTTGTGGGACATGCAAGTGATGTGTGTGGAAAGAGGTTTGTTGGAGGTGGCATGAGGAGGGGCAGCGAGTGGTGGAATGAAGGTGGAAGAGAAAAAGAGGGCTTTTGAGGAATGGCTTCAGTGTAAAAGTAGGGAGAAGTATGAAAGATATAGGGAGAAAAATGTGGAAACCAAGCGGAAGGTAGAGGAAGAGAAGAGGTTGGCAAATGTTAGGTGGGGACAGGATTTTAGTAGGTCATATGAGGAGAATAAAAAGAAGTTTTGGAAAGAAGTGAAGAGAGCAAGGAAGGGTGGATCGAGGATGGAAGAGACAGTGAAAGATGTGAATGGACAGATGTTAAGAGGGAACGATGCAAGGAAAAGATGGGCAGAATATTTTGAGTGCTTGCTGAATGTTGAGGAAGATAGAGAGGCAGCTAGAGTGGCAGTGGGAGGGGTTCAAGGGCCAGTAATGGGAGATGAAAATGAGAGAGAGATTACAAGAGAGGAGGTGAAAAGGGCATTGTATGAAGCGAAAGCAGGTAAAGCACCCGGAATGGATGGTGTAAGAGCGGAGATGTTGAAAGAAGGGGGTGTGACTGCATTGGAATGGTTAGTGAGAGTGTTTAATATATGATTTATGTTGTCATTGGTGCCAGTGGATTGGGTGATTGCCTGTATAGTGCCCCTATACAAAGGTAAGGGAGATATGTATGAATGCAGTAATTTTAGGGGTATAAGTTTGTTGAGTGTGGTAGGAAAAGTGTATGGTAGGATACTGGTTAATAGGATTAGGGATAAGACAGAATATGTGATCGCGGAAGTGCAGAGTGGTTTTAGGAGAGGTAGAGGTTGTATAGATCAGATTTTTATAGTTAGGCAGTTATGTGAGAAATATTTAGCAAAGGGTAAGGATGTGTATTTTGCATTTTTGGATCTGGAGAAAGCATATGATAGAGTTGATAGAGAGGCTATGTGGAGTGTTTTGAGATTATATGGAATCAATGGTAAATTTTTGCATGCAGTGAGGAGTTTGTATGAGGGTAGTAGAGCTTGTGTTAGGGTAGGGAATGAAGTGAGTGAGTGGTTTCCAGTGAGTGTGGGACTGAGACAGGGATGTGTGATGTCACTGTGGCTGTTCAATTTGTATATTGATGGAGTTGTAAGAGAGGTGAATGAGCGAGTGCGTGGTCGAGGTTTGAGAATGGTAGATGGGGATGATAACGAGTGGGAGCTGAATCAGTTGCTGTTTGCAGATGATACTGTGGTGGTGGCAGATTCAGAGGAAAAGCTGTGTCAGTTAGTGTCAGAATTTGGAATGGTGTGTGAGAGAAGGAAGCTGTGAGTGAATGTGGGAAAGAGTAAGGTTATGAGGTGTACAAGAAATGAGGATGGCGCTGGATTGAATGTTATGTTGAATGGAGAGACACTTGAGGAGGTTAATCAGTTTAAGTATTTAGGCTCGGTTATAGCTGCAAATGGTGGAGTGGAAGCAGATGTGTGTCACAGAGTGAATGAAGGATGTAAAGTGTTGGGTGCATTGAAAGGAGTGATGAAGAATAGAGGGTTGGAAATGAATGTTAAGAAAGTTTTGTATGAGAAAGTGGTTGTGCCAACTGTGATGTATGGATCAGTTATGGGGTATGAAAGTAAGTGAGAGACGGAAACTAAATGTGTTTGAGATGAAATGCCTGAGGAGTATGATTGGTGTATCTCGATTGGATAGGGTTAGGAATGAAGTGATGAGAGCAAGAACGGGTGTGAGGAGAGAAATTGCAGCCAGAGTAGATATGAATGTTCTGAGATGGTTTGGCCATGTGAAAAGGATGGATGATGAAAGGCTGCTGAAAAAGGTGATGAATGCGAGAGTTGATGGGAGAAATGCTAGAGGGAGGCCTAGGTTTGGATGGATGGATGGAGTAAGGAGAGCCCTGAATGATAGGAGGATGGATGTGAGGGAAGCAAGCGAGCGTGCTAGGAATAGGAATGAGTGGCGAGCGATTGTGACGCGGC